>OY744610.1:34199554-34464945 GCA_963556255.1 Allolobophora icterica | reverse complement strand
ATCACCCATTAAATCTTTGCCGTGGACTCCGTTAATGTTCGACAGAAATCAGAAATTATTTGCTTTTGGGTTACAAAGGGCATTCAGTGCAGCAGATTTGTATATATGGACCAAACACTGACCAGTTGAAGAGCTCGGCTGGTTGTAGGTACTGTATGCTGTATTGGATTCTAATTTGACGTCTTACTGTCCAATAAGATTACATAATTCTTTTGATGGAAAATACCTCTACAAAATGTATGATGTTAAAATTTCTAAATGAAGTTCTGTGTTTGATTGTCAGCTGTGTCTACAAGTGTGTCTGCAAGCAGTTATCTGAACGACTGTATGAGGACTTGATCAAGCACATCACCAATCACCTTGAACAGCTGAGCATCCAGCTACAGTCGTACATGGTGGGTTTAGTAACTTGACAACTAATTTACATGTTTTATAATTTATTGTATTTATATCATATTGTATCGTATCTAGACATTTATAAAGCACCTGTTGCAGAATGACTATTCAGAGATGCTCTCTCAGTATAGAAGTCTCAGGGGCAGCAGAAATGCTTTTATGGAATGAGAGACCAATGTGGAGAAGCCAAGCATTAGTTGGCCCTGACTGGGGAAGGTAAATCCAGATCGAGGGACCCACTATGGCAAACATGTAGTGTTGGGCAAAAGCAGTTCTAGTCCTGGGAACAAACAGATCAAGCCGATTTGCAGCGTGCAATGAGCAAGAAGAAGATGCAGATAGCGGTTTTGCAGATAGTTCAAGAGATATTTCGGGGCAGTGCCCTGCATATTTTTGTAGACAAGGAGGAGGATCTTATGGCCAGTGCAGGACATCAAGCATGTAGCTATAGATATGTGCAAAGCGGGAAAGTCGAGCGATGAGCCCAGCTGCATTTAGAACAGATTGAAGGGAAGAGACGCTTAGGGAGACCATGAGGAGCGAGTTGCAGTAGTCAAAGCATGAGGAGACGAAAGTGTGGACTATGGTGGTAAAGACCGAAGGTGAGATCGAATGTCTGGTGGCCCTGAGATGCCTTAGTTGAAAGAAGAAGGTTCGAGATATGCTTTATGAACATGAGGGAGAAGGCAAGTGTGACACTCAAGTGTCATGGCACCATTCAAGGCCATATGCAGAAATAAATGTTGGGGAGTGTTGTAAATATTGCCTTGCAGACTTTATTACGAAGCATAACAAATTGTCCAAATTCTGTCATGACATATTTCTACTTTCTGAGCTCGTATTATGCAGGTCTTTATGACACTTTCAGTTCCCTACTGAAAGTGTCATATATAAAGGACATATCAAATTAGATTAATTAGCACAAACTGGGGAATTTTTGCTTTGTTATAATCACAATTTGTTACCCAAGGCATTCGCCAACTACTTTGACATGGCCTCGGATGTTCACTCATATTACAGTAGAACAGCTGGTGACTACAGAGTCACAGTTTTGCCAGAACTAATACTCTAAAATTTTCTATAAAAATAGCTGATCCAACTATTTGGAATGACCTCCCAGTTGATATTCAAGAAACTCGTGTTTGCATATATTTTGACCTCCAACAGAGATAGAAAACGTTTGATCTAATATTGCTTATTTAGTTAAGTATATAATTACTGTCTCTACCTGCGTCTCCTGATGTACCTAAATTCGTATGTGTTACTTAGCCTTCATACGCTTCATGGTACACAGAGGGTCCTGATTTATCTTATGTACTAGTTTGTAAAGAAGTTACTTATTCTATTTGTTTTAGGGTGCTGACTACAAGAATTACATTGATAGATTTAATTTCGCATTGAACCAGTACCTCCAGGCATTACAGGGCATTGTACCAGTCTTCAACTATCTGGTGTGTGGTTTTGCTGTTGCATTTAAATTTCATATTGTTTTATCCAATTTTTACTACCTCTTCTAATTATGTTGCTAGAACTCTGCATTGGTAATTTTATTGTTTGTAGTGTTAGTTTTTTTATTTATTGATCCAGTAGTTGCTGTATATTGTTTAGGTACAGTTGATTAGGAATTTTCTAACAATTTTTTATTGTTTTTATATTGTTAATGAATTTTACTTGTGTGTTGCATATGCTCGCCTCAAAGCTTGAGGAATGGACATGACTCTTTCTGAAATTCAGCTTCATTGCTTACAGAGGCACCATAGTAATTTTATTGTTTGTAGTGTTAGTTTTGTTTTTTTATTGATCCAGTAGTTGCTATATATTGTTTAGGTACAGTTAGTTGATTAGGAATTTTCTAACAATTTTTTTATTGTTTTTTATTGTTAATTAGGGATTGACCGGAAACCGTTTCGGATACTCGGTTCGGCCGGAAATCCCGTTTCCGGAAGTATTCGCCTCGGCAAATATTGTAGACGCAAATAGTTGCAAAAAATTTGTTTCTTTCAGAATTTATGTAATAAACTTACGTATATAAAATTATTAATGTTCACCCTTAAAACAATTAAACATCCAGTGAATTCAATTCCATTTTCTTGAAATGTATTAACTATTAACTGATCCGAAAATGGCGTCGCATATTGTAGCGCTAATTTAGGGCTAGCTTAAGGGACTGCTCTCTCTTCTAAGCTATGAATAGTCTGCATTGTTTGCAACTATGAGTACATCACGTGACTTTTGACGTTATAGAAACATGAAAATTTGAAAATGTGAAGTTTCGCATATGGAACAAATGGTACCGGTTCGTTTCCGGTTCGTTTCCGGCAAATAGTTCATCCAAATACTCGGTTCCGGTTTCCGGTGGAAAATCTCTTTCCGGTCAATCCCTATTGTTAATGAATTTTACTTGTGTGTTGCATATGCTCGCCTCAAAGCTTGAGGAATGGACATGACTCTTTCTGAAATTCAGCTTCATTGCTTACAGAGGCACCATAGTACTTTGTAACATTGATAAAGCTAACAGCGGCACTATTCACAAGTTTCAAATCAAAGATAGGTGCTCCAAGTACAACTGAGTAGCAGGAAATAAACTCTAGTGGATCAAATAGTTGTGTATTGAGTGTATGTATCTATCTGAGCTTCTCGAAAATGCTGCGAGCATGGCTGTCTGAACAGGTGTACATGAGTATAGGCAGTGGCGGCGATCTTGTTTGACAGGTGGGGGAAAACTTTAGAAATGATCTGGTCAAAGAAAGAGTTTTGACCTGAACTGGTAAAAAAGGGTCAAAAATTTTGTCGTGCTCACGCGCAGTAAAATTAATTCTAACAAATTTTTTTCGCGCTTACACACGCTAAAATTTGCTGACCTTTTTTGGTGCTTCTTCAAAATTTTTGGGGGGCAAATGTATGGTGTGTCCCCCACTCTAAAAGGTGGGGGGTCTTGTCTCCCTCAACCCCCCGGGATCGCCGCCCATGAGTATAGGTAATGGTACTGGTAACTGAAAAGTTGTATAACACCACTTCAAGAAAGATTCATTAGAGGCGCTTCCGACCTAACACAATAGGAAGACGAGGTAACTCGAGTTCTTTATAGTATTTTGACAACTTTATTAATTGACTGTCTTACTCTTGTAGAACCGGTTTTATATAGAGTTAAAACTGAAACAAGATCTTATGGTGGAACTGAAGAAGTTGTTTGTCAAGTATGTTGCAGACCGACATATTGATACTCTAATATGTAAGTAAACTGATTAGTGTCAATCCTTGAACTGGCTGCGTTAGCTTAATCCAGTTACTGTATGATTTGTAGAAACCTTTCTGTAATCAAACTGTTTTGCTGAAACTATTTAAGTAGGTGTTTCTTAACCTAATCTGTCGGGGCTGCACGATAGTGTAGTGGTTAGCGCACTAGACTGTCAAGCGGGGGTTCAAATTCTGCCAGGGCAGAAGCTTGTTTCGAGATTTCTACTCCACCTTGCTAACACTTCATGCCCATTGCTGCCTCAGGGCTAGCTTAAGGGACTTCTTCTTAACCATATTAAAATTTAATTAAGTAGGTGTTTCTTAAACTTTTAAAACTTATGCTTTGAAGATAATGTTGAATTTGTTTTGCATTCTTAGCAATAGGTAAATGCTGCAAGTACACAGTGTGTATTTGAATTCACATTCATGATTAACACTTTAATGACAGGAGTGTATTAAAAGTGACTGGGAAACCAACACAGCTCATCGATAAAGTGTTAAAAGATTTTGAGCTTTGTAATCTGTGGGTTTTAGTAATTATCTTACATAAATGACTAGATGTATTTATATATGGTACTATTTGAATGGTACTATTTGAATCAGGGGCGCCGCCAGGCTTAAAAAATTTGGACGCACATCCTTCCGGTCTCCTCCCATCCTCACCCGTCCTCTGTCTGCCACTCGTAGTCATACACTGAAAATGACTCAGAGTGACTCATCAAAGTACAGTATAACACATGCATATGATATCATATGATATTATTTATTATTACTGTATGTTAAACCAAAATTACACAGTGAAATTTTCAAAAATATCTATGAGATGCCTACTCCTTGTGTGGATTTGATTTGGTGGGTGGACGCACGTGAGTCCAGTGCGTCACGCTGCCGGCGCCCCTGATTTGAATGTCTGTCAGGTGTGTGGATAAGTAGCCTAAGACATCTGCCTGATGTTGTTTTTCATTTCGTCTCTAACTTTTCTGTAGCACTTCTGGATAACATCCACCTTCGCCCGCTCTCTGTGTTACCAGCTGTGGTTTCGCAACTTGTAATCAATCTTCACAAAATCAGGCCAGGTTTGCACCTTTTGAAGTTCTGCTAGCTTTATAAATCGCCGATTGGTAAGAGAGACTCCTCTCAGATGGTTACTGTGTATGGACCTTGAGCAACTCCTTCACTCACAATTGCTCAGTGTGATCGATTGATGCTTGGTCTTTAGATAGTGGTGCTTAATAAATGTATAATAATACGCCTCAGATCTGTATTTATGTTATGCATTAAAACTGTATGTAATAATAATAGTAATAATACTAATTGATGGTCACTATCCATTAGCCTACGTCAGTCATCATCCAGTTATTCAGAGGGTTGCAGCATAACAGTCTGTTATCATTTTTTCACTGAAGCATATCATGTGTGCTTCTACTTAATACATGTATGTATGTGGCTGCCGTTTCTACTATATGTATGTTCAATGTACAGCGCAGTGCGTTTGCAGGCGCTTAATTAAAGAAAAGATTATTATTTTTATTATTTTATACCGAAGAAAGTAGGACGTAAACCTGAAAAGTAAACAGTGAACTGTTAAGATATTAAACACAGTTCTGAATAAGCATACTAAAGATGCATGTGAGTCCTACGATATTTTGTGTGTTGGTCACATCTAAAGATGTGCACAGCTGAATTTTACTATGGTTGTTCTGTTTAATAATATTCATGTTATTGATAACCTCACTAACACACCCGTGGATGTTACATTGAAACATGACGATACAATTATGCAATATCTTAATTAACATACCTCTTGGCAGCCTGCAAGGCACCCGCTCATTTTACTGCTGCCCCTTAGGTAGTCGAAGGCTGAGACGACCTATAGGGGCTACGAGTTAATGACTTAAAATCAAACTCATTGAGACCAACACAGGTGACAGTTCCAGACTCGTATTGTTGGTAGTTTTTCTTACTGTTTACTGTTTTGAGATGTGAGCCTTCTTGCTTCATGTCTTCCGTTGGAGTTCCCGATACTTATCACTGTATATAGTTATGCACGTATTTTGACAATTGCATACTGCCTTTAAAAACCAGCGAAAGGTGGTCTAACCTGCCTACTGGTGGGCAATTTGCACCTGTACTAAACAAATTAAATATCAAGTGTAGGTTTTAAACTTGAACCTGAGAATAGTTTACAACAGAGAAATATCAATTAGGTAACCTACTTTGGGTTGTAACATACTTTGAGTTGTTCATTCGTGTTTCGAACAACAGAATACTTTGTTGTTTGTTGTAAAGAATATGCTCAGTTGAGGCCGCAGCTGTTTGCCCGTTACATACCGAACGTACTACCTCCATGCTCCTTGGATGAGCTTGATAAATATGTCCAGGAGGCACAGCAGATGCAGCGCGACCTACTCACTCATCCTGACTTCTTCCGGTTAGTCTCTTCAGGCCACAAATGTTTGGTTTTTTTTCAAAATGTTTACATTGTTAAACTGCAGTGGCAGTACGCATGCAAGCTGCCTAATTTTACTTATGCATACATTGTTATGTTTCCTGTCAGAGGTTGTGCATGGCAGACAGGTTTGAGATGTGTTGTGATTAAACAGCTGGGTGACTGTTGACCGCCATGTTTGTTTAGGATACTGTTTGAACAGCATGCCGGTCGCTGATTCCACCACTGCAAGTCTAGATACTATGTGTCGTGTTGGGTAGTTACAGATTTTGTTGTCTTTAGTCCAAGGTTGCATTCAGTCGCGTGAGATTGTTCATAGTGACCATACAGTAAGGCATTGGAATTTATCTCATTAGCAGTAAACATTGTCTTTATTCTCTTTGTTTTCGTCTTGTTCTTCTCTTTGTTCTTTTTCTTGTTCTTCTTGTGTGCTTTTCTTTGTTTTTTCTTGTTTTTTCTCTTTGTTCTCTTGTTTTTCTTTCTGTTCTCATGTTCTTCTCATTGTTCTTCTTTGTTTTTCTCTTGTTCTTCTCTCTTCTCACAGTTATTCTTTGAGCGGATGTTTTCTGTTTGTTACCATCTAGAATAGTTTGATGAGTGATTTTTTCTGTGGTGTTTAGTGGCGACCAGGGCAGGAAACGACAGTGCGAAGAGGACCATACTCTCAGTTAGTAGATAAAATGTTGGCTTATTTAGTTTAATACTTGGTTTTAAGATATTGTTGCCTAAACACAAAATCTACGATTGCACTTTCGGTTTACCATGTGGTGCTAAAGTTTTGCCAAACCTTCACACAAGTCCTGGAAACTGCCTTTGATTTTCCAAGACATATGCATCATCATCAGCATCATCATTTTTATTGCTACTGTTATGTCTATATTTATATAGCACTAGGATACAATGACTAAGCATCAATCCATAGTGTAATTTCTTTGTAATCGCACCTCTGAATAGCTTCCACTGCCATTGGTACTTTACAGATTCCCCAATACGATACAATACAACAGTACTAAGCAACGGTGCATGAAATACTTACCCAGCAACCATCTTAGTTGAGGCTTGAATCTGTGCTAATGAGATTAATTAATTGGTGAGCAAATCTCAGTCGATGCATGGATGAAGCGAGACTGTTAGGTACTCTACTGAAACAGATATTTTATATAGTTACACAGGAAACTCAATACAAATAATATTTAGGGGCTATAATCAGGAACTGCCTTATAACAAGATTGTGTTATATAATGAGCTTATTTTCTGAAACTGAAATAAATTTCGGATCCATTTCCCTGACTTATTATATCAGAATTTCATGTTATACTGGAGCATGTTATAAGGTGTTTCTGCTGTAGTAATAACTGCTGTGTAACTGCTACAGTTTGTGTTTTGGTTTGACATTCTAAGTGATTGTTTCTGCACTGTGTTTGTTGCAGAGGTGCCTGGATCCTACCCATCTCAGAACAACAGTTCTTGATGTTCTTCTATGTTTACTGGACAGTGTCTCTAACATAAAACTACAACTGAACTTGATTTATCAGATACCTTAACCTGTAAATAGATGTACAGTACCCGTTTTTTCATTTTAGTTCTGTTTTTACCTTTTTGCCAAACGCTTGCAGGCAAAACTAAGTGTGTTATTCGGTTCTACCTTCAAACCGACTGTATAGGAATGCAGTCTACAAAATTAACATTTTATACATTTTGTAATATATACTGGTTTCTGTCTATAGAATCTGAGCGCCTGAACTGCTGAATAATAAATACCAATATATATATATATATTCTTTATATACATGTATATATTTATATATGTATAATTGTATATATATACAATACATCAGATGTAACAATGGCTCTCTATCTTTGTTAGGCATGAGTGTTTCTTAATTCTGGTCTGAAGCATGTACACAGGAACTGAGGAGTATTTCCATTCAATATCTGTCTTCCTAAGCATGAAGGTGGATTCAGTTGTTCTTCGCTATTTGCTGATACCAAAAATATTGTCCATATAGACCAGGGGTCCCAACCTTTTTTGTGCCCTGCATCCCTAGTAAATGTCTGATTAATGTTTGCGCCCCATACAAAGGTAATATCACATTTGAAGATGAATTTAAGTCAAATTTATAGTTTTGGAACCACAGATTGAACCACATACACTCATACAGTACTGCAGGTGAACAAACTGAACTACAAAAAAGCTTAAATGAAATGCTAATATAAATAGAGCTAGTAGAAAATTGAGGTAGTAGAAAAAAATTGTAAACAGTAAAATTAATCCCAATTGTGAACAAACTGAACTACAAAAAAGCTTAAATGAAATGCAAATATAAAATTCAATGATGTAGACAAGCGTTGACTGTTAACAGATAGTTTCTACATACATACAGTACAATAGTAACATACTTTCCCTCTTTGTCGCACCCTCTGAAAAGCCATCTCCACCCATTGGGAGTGCTGGAACCCCAGGTTAGGAACCCTTGACATAGACATTCAAAATACTAATAGATCTAGAATTAAGAGTCAAACATCCATGTTTAGGTTTTGTGAAGCTTATATTAACGTTCATCAGGATTATACATGTGAACTATAAATTAGTTCTTTCTACATCAAGTATAGGTCTCTGATTTGTGAGAAAACTGCTGTGAATATGTATGGGTATTTAACTGCTTCTTTTGCATTAGCGTCGAGTGGGATCCATTTGGTTTAAGGTGATTTACTAGTAATATATTTTACAGGTTTAAACCTATACACATAGTCTGTCGCTGTCCTAGACTGCTCTGGCAAGGGAAATATAGTCACTCCAATTTTGAGGGACTTGGCCAGAGTGGCCTCTGGATCCACCCTTCACACCTTTTCATGTTGTTTGCCCTGACTTTCTAAGCTTGGATGGAGGAATGGATAGCCCCCTCCCCCGGGATCTACCACTGTGTGTATGGACCTTGAACAAGTTCTCATTGCTCAGCTGCATCACATTGTTGATGGCATTGGTTCTATATAAAATTAAATAATTTTAATTACTATTAAAATTGAGAAATAACAATTGTAATAATAATAATATAATAATAATAATGTTGCGGATGATGATGCCTGATTTTTCAGACATCCAACAGCTTGTAGTATACTTTTTTAGACTCCTGAGGGATTATTTGTACCTTGGGGATAAAAAAACAAAATAAAAAATAAATAAAAATAATAATAATAGAGATGCTATTTGCTTCTGAATAGCTCTGCTGCGAGGACCGCTTTACAAATGTTTATATTATTACATTACAATAATAATTATTAAAACTTGTCTTCTATGAGAAGATACTGTTTAACGTGCTGTGGATGAAATAATTTCGTGCAAAGAAATTTGGAACAGTTGATATGTAGGAGTAAGCTACACACTGTATGTCTCTGGGAGTGCATCAAAATTAAAGTAATTTCACTTGTAATGAATTTAAGGTTTCAATGTGAATATAAATAAATTTTTGGAAATGCATAGAAGATAGTTGCAATGTAATGTGAGTGCTTGTTTTATGCTGCACTGATATCATGTACAGGTGCTGTTGATTAGGCACATGGGCAGGTGCTCAATTACAAACAATGCCCATCTGTGCAGTTGTTATTGATATACTGATCTTCCTTGTTTGAAGTTCAGTCTGTTTTTTACAGTTTTCAGAAAATATACTTTCTGACTTGCAGTTCTCGTAGATGCAGAGGTACCCATAAATTGTAACATGAATTTTGTTATTTTGAAAGTTTGATGACGGAGAAAAAGACAGGCATTTGTGCATGATTTTTTTGATTTTCTTTGTAATTTGGTCTTTTGCTTTGTGTGGTGGTCTTTGACAACATTTAGCCATCAGTTTGACTTTTGCCATGAACGATGAAGTGTTTTTTTCTTAATCGGTAGGGCCTCACAGTTTTTAAGAGAACTGTAATTAGAACAATCACATCGATTGTATAGTTTGGAGGCAAACAATTATATTTTCTACGAAATATAGAAATTTATTGCAGTTGATGTATTCATGGTTTAGTTATGTTGACAACTGAACTTGGGCGTATCGTTGATCTGATTTGTACATGGTCACGCAGTGTCTATTTGAGGTCAGATAGACAGGGATTCTTAAGAATAAGTATTCAAACATATAAACTCGGATACTTCATAGGTTAGACAATGTTACAACATTACCAAAAAGTTAGAATGGACTTTGAGGTGCGTTGTCTAACCTTTGAAGTATCTGATGAATAGATTCTCATTTGCATTTTGAGTCTATTTTAATTTCTCGGTCAAGGCATGAAGAGCTGTTACAATGCTAAATCTTGATGTTCTTTATTTTATTGGTAGTTGGTACCAAGTAGTTTGCTGTTATTCTGTGCTTTTTACAGTATTGGTATCCCTCTATTAAAAATGCCTGTAGGAAAATAGCTACATAGCTATGTAAATAGCTACACAGTAGTTTATTTTGTGATTTACAAATAAAGATCAATCTTAGAAATCATTTCCGACGTTTTAGTTTAATGTTGTTAGTATAATTTTGGATTACTTTTGAGCACTGCGGAATAAAAATCTCGGCAATAATACTATATTATACGAACTCCTTTACCTGTTTACTTACGATTGAAATGACATTTAGGCCCTAGGCCTACCAGTAGCCTATAGTTGATTGCATTTCAGATACGTCGAAAAATATAGTTTAATGAATTTTTCGTTTAAAGTCATGACTATTGATTAAATAGACATGACATGCAGACTAACCGTTTGTATTTTAATTAATTTATTCGACTTTAATTTGTATTCTTGCTTTTCCAAAAGATAGCATCATAAGGCACAGTATGCCAAAATATTTTTGAGGCTTGTATGAAGGGCAGCACCCAAGGGGCCAGTGCCACGTCGCTTAGTAGGCTCTCCTGTGTAACAACAAATCGGTATACAGTACATTAAATTATAAATGATCAATGGGGTTGGCCTAATTGTGTAGAAAAATGTTTTGTCTGAACCAAACTTCTCTCTGACCTACACTGTCTCTGTTATCAAATCTCTTCATCGGCGTAAAGTCCTTCAGCATATTCATCTTAAAAATGTAATTATCAGTATAAAATTTCGCTCGCGACTGTTCAAAATATTGATAACGGCACCGTTTTTGCGTGCGCCGGAGCCATGCCTCAATAGTAGGCCTAGTGGTGGTGGTGGTGGTGGTGGTGGTGGTGGTGGTAGTAGGCCTAATGAATATGATGATGAAAATTGATGCTGATGCTCAGTGCTTGTTTTGAGTCTTCAGGTTTCAAACAAAAGCCTTCCTACTAGAAAATTATAATGGGCACTGTTTCTTCTGGGCTTGAAAAGTTTGGGCTTCGGTACCCTCCAGTCCAAAAAGTGGGGTACGACTACGAGCACCCCTTGTACTCCCTACGATTCACTATCCAACCGCCCACATCCACTCGGTCTTATATCTCTTCCTCCCTCCACTTCTGAAAACCACTCCCAGACCCGTAACTTTGGTCTAGAAAGTGGGGTACCAAATTTCGCATCGTTTCCCCTATGCTGTTAAATTATTATAATGGCGCCCAATGAATTTATACTTGGCACCATTAATTTTATTCGCAATGCCGAATAATAATGAATGTGATGTTGATAATAATAATAACAATAAAAATAAATATAATACTAAATATAATAAGCGTAATAATAAATATAATAACAATAATAATTATATAATAATAATGACAATAAGAATAATAATAATAATTTAAAATTACTAACAATTAATAGACTGTTTCATTATTGAAGAGACGTGTGTCGATCATAATTGAAGTGACGTAACAATTGGCCTTTATTTCATAGATTTTAAACATAATAACAATAGACTTTCATAATTGAAGTGACGTAAGAAAGGCCTTTATTCTCTAAATCTAAAATTACAAACAATAGACGTGTTTCACAATTGAAATAACGTGACAATAGGCCTTTATTCTCTAAATTTATACTTAATAACATTAATAGACTTCATAATTGAAGTGACGTAAAAAAGGTATTAAATTCTCTAAAGCTAAAATTACTATAGACTTAAATTGTTCCTTAACCGAAATTATAACGTACGTCACAATTGCTAGTCTTTTATTCTGTAACTTTAAACTTAATAACAATAGACTCTTCCATAATTTAAGTAACAACCAAGGCCTTTAATTTATTCTCTAAATCCGAGATGAAACATAATAGACGTTTTAACAATTGGAATAAGCCTCTATATTATATATCTTCTAAATTTAAGTTAATTACAGTAGACTTTTCATAGCTGAAATGACGTAACAAAGGCTTTATTCTCTAAATGTAGGCTAAACTTGCAATGACAATTCACTTTTCGATTATTGAAGTGACGTAACAAAGGCCTAGGCTTTATTGTATAAAACTAAAAATTAGTAAATAATGAAGTGACGTAACAAAGGCCTTTATTGTATAAAACTAAAAATTACTAAATAGTGTGTTTCATAATTGAAGTGACGTAACAACAGGCCTTTGGTTTTAAAAATAAAACTTAGGGCCTGTACAATCAACCTGTTTCATAATTAAAGGGATATGAAAGGGCCTTTATTCTAAAAATTTAAATTTACTAACAAAAACGTGTTTCATAATTGAAATGATGTAGGCCCTAACAGTAGGCCTTTATTCCAGGGGCGTAACTTTGGTCTAGAAAATGGGGCGGGGTACCAAATATTGAATTGTTTTAGCTTCGCGACTGTTAAATAATTATAGCGACAATAATAATGATAACAATGCGAGTGATGATGATGGTGTTCACACTGATGATAATGCTTGGATGATAATGTTTTGAATATTGAGGCTTCTTCAGATAAAATAATAATGGGCCAAAACAATGGGTATGAAAAGTGGGGATGCAGTACCCTCCAGTCCAAAAAGTGGGAATACGGGTACCCCTCGCACCCCCGTAACTTACGCCTATGACCACTCCTTAATAGGGCCTAGGCTATGTGCCGCGCCAGCTCTTTTGGAACGGTACTCCGACGGAAGACCTCGATCCCTAATTTCTGGCCTGTCAATGTGGGAGCAGATCTCCGCTTGCCTCTGTCCTGCATTGTTTCACTCAAGACTAAAAACCGAACTTTTCAAACTATTAGCACCATGTCTCCCCGACTTCCCCGCTCAGGGAAATCATTTGGGGGTAGGGGTCATTTGCCCCTTGAGTGTTGAAAAAATGAAAAAGGATTAAACTGCACATCTCCGCTTGCCTTCTGTCCTGCATTGTTTCACAGTAGGCCTACTGATTCATGATCATCATCGTCATTATGGTCTGAGGGAGGAGTTTCTGTGTGTAGGCGATACATAATTTCGGTTATGATTACGTTGTAGGACTAAATTCTGCCTAATAATTGGTTGCAGGACTTGCGCTACACCCAACGTCGAATCAAGGACCTGAAAATTTTGTAAATCGACGATTCTTCCCTTTGATTTCTGGCTCCCTGTTCAACCAGAGGCGTAATTAACTTTGGTCTAAAAGCGGGGGCACCAATTTCTTCTCCACTTTCGCTTTTCGCATGGAGACTATTTTGCCAGTAACTGATTATGAAACGCTGATGAACCTCCACCCAGGGGCGTAACTTTGGTCTAAAATGTGGGTGATACCAAATTCTTATGTCTGGAAAGGCTCAATAATAAAATATTGATTGGCATTGTCTAAAAAGTGGAAAGTACGTAGCCTACGTCAGGGGCGGATCCAGGGGGGCCAATCCGGCCATGGCCCCCCATTTGAAATTTTTCTTTATTTTTGACATGTGTTCTATGGGCGTTTTATGATCTTTACACAGGCGTGTTCCCCCTGTAGGCGTGGATGAGTAAAATGTACACAGAACGTAGATGTAGACTGAAGACATTAAAAAGGTTAATGACTAAAAAAAAGGTCATCAACTTTTTTGGGAGACGACTAACATTTTTTGGCTCCCTCTGATAGACCTTCTGGATCCGCCCCTGGCCTACGTTACCCATCAGTCCAAAAAGTTGGGTACGGGTACCCCTCGTACCCCCACAAATTACGCCTATGCCTACATCACGACAATTTTATCTTCTATAATGTCCTTTTTCAGACAAGGCGTCCCCGTTACTTAGTCTCGGTCTCCGTCCGGACTTTCTCTATCTCGGTCGTAGCTGCTGCGTCATTGACATTATCATGGGGGCATGAGTCAGTCTTCTGCAAAATACTGTCATCTCCTGTTTACATGGCGATCCACTTACTCATCCGACCTTCTTCTTCAGCCTACCTATGTATCAGCCGTTACCAAGAAAAGGTCGGTGACCTACGCCCGTCCTAATCCATGCTTGTATGTGTCCGTCCTGTCTCCCGGTCAGCCATTGTCTCCAGTCAGTCGGCAATCGACTTAAATTTAGCAACATTCGGGTGCCACCCCTACCCCTAACCAGGTCATTGTTAACAACCGAGGCCGAACAAAAATACTTTATAGAAAAGCGGCGCCAACTAATGTAGTAATGGCAATTCCAATTTAAATATAATTAAACCCAGTAGTGGAATTCTATTGTGCTATATAAGCAGGGCTGTAGTCGAGCGTATACGCGGGTATACAGCGTATACTTACCTCTAGAGAAATTTGAGAGCGTATACTCATGGCTGTAGACGAGGGTATACGCGGGTATACAGCGTATACTTACCTCTGGGAACGAAAATTTTTCAAAAAAGAGAGGTTTTTAAAGGTTTTTAGGGCGAATGACTAAAAAAAAAAAAAAGGTCATCAACTTTTTCAGAGACAAACTCGTAAAAAGTCTGAAAATTTTCTGAGAATTGGTGAAATTTTTCCTAAAAAAAGGTCTTCAAATTTTTTTTGACGCCGCTGGTCACCGGTAGCGTATACTCACCTCAAATTTTACCACTACAGCCCTGTATATAAGTACTATCGTACATTTGTGGTACCTACTCCTCACTCTGTCTACATACACGAAGCAAGGCGGAGGCTGCGATCTCTGGGAAGGCATGATAATAAAACATTGATTGGCATCGTTTAAAAAGTTCGGAGTACGGTACCCCAGTCCAAAAAGTGGGGGTACGCGTACCCCTCTTACCCCCACAAATTACGTCTATGTGTTCAACCTCAGTGACATAATTATTGCCCAATCGTAATCGTAATTTCGAAATTTCTACAGCGCCCACAAAAGCGAAGTCGCGGGAATCAGCTTATTCACAGGCGCTCAATCAAATCAAAATCGTTAGGCGGGGTGGGTGGGTGAAATCGGTTCCAGATCCAGATCCAACTGGGACAATCAGGCAGACAGTCAGACGGTTAAGGTGGGTGGTGTTTAGAGTTTAAACGGCGTGGGAGGTAAGGGGAAGAGGAGGAGTTGGGATAAGACTTGTGAAAGAGCAGTGTTTTCAGTTATGAGTGAAAGACCTGTGGAGAGATAGCAAGAGGTGAAGTTTTGGCGAGTTCGTAGGATGGGTCTGATATTTCTCGTAGTACTGGTGGGAGTTTGTTCCAAAGAGGTGGGACAGCTATGGCTATGGAACGATTCGCAAATTTTAGTGATGAGGTGACTGAAGGGTGGAAAGTGTTTGGGCAGGAGATGCGGGTTGAGCGGAGTGGTTGGACCGCGAAAAGCAGGCGGAGATGGGAGGGCTGGGAGGATTAGAGTGTGTTGTAGGTGTGATGTAACTTTGTATTCTGTTCGTTCGGGTAGGCCCTATTTTAAGCCAGTGGAGAGATTTGAGGACAGGCAGGGCTGTAGTCGAGGGTATACGCGGGTATACAGCGTATACTCATGGCTGTAGCGAGGGTAGGGCCTATACGCGGTGATACAGCGTATAGGCCTACTTACCTCTGTAGAGACCGTATAGCCATTGACTAATGAAATTTCTAAACAAAAGAAAGGTGATGAAAGGTTTTGAGGGCGAATGACTAAAAAAGGTCATCTTTTTAAGAGACGAATTCCTAAAAATAAGGTCAAGAATTTTCTGAGAATTCCTAAAAGGTCATCAATTTTTCTGAGACGAATTCCTAAAAAAAGTCTTCACATTTTTGAGGGGGACACCAGCCCTAGTGACGCCAGCCCTAGTGACGCCGCTTCTCACCGGTAGCGTGTACTCACCTCTAATTTTACCACTACAGCCCTGAGGACAGGATCAGTGATCAATGTGGAGTGATGTGATGTGATGATTGCACAAGAACTATAGTTAGTGGTATTTATTGTACAAGAATCAATTAACCTTATAATGTGCGTTAACAATGTTAGAACAGTGCAACAAGACATACAGGTAGGCCTACTGTGTGCAATGGCATATTCGGAGGGCGAACTAATAGCCTATACGCCCCGAAATTAGCCTACTTTTTCTTCATCACACCCCAGATCCCACTATTACTTTCCCGCCACTTGGCTTCAAATGTTGGATTCCCTCCTTGATTCAAAAACAGTAGATGCTTTGAAACGACAGATTCAGTGCTCGAAATGGACCGGAACGCACCGGAACGCCGTTCCGGTTCGTCAGCGTTCCGTTCCGATTCGTCAAATGAATTATTGTGGAAAATACTATGAAATTAACGTGAATGCTCCCATATCTTTGACTAGCGTTCCGTTTCGTAAAATTTTCCATTTCGAGCACTGGACAGATTAATGATCATGCTTCAATCTGAGCAGTTGTGAGTGAAGGACTTGCTCAAGGGCCTTACACAGTAACCGTATCAGGAGAGGTTAGAAGCCGAGCGTTCTAACCAATCGGATACCAAGTCTCACGAAAGACAACTAATGATACAATAAGCCTATATATCAAAGACTGCATTATAACAATGACACCGTGTAACGTTGACTAAATCTGGGATCCCGCCTGGAATTTGAATAATCACGAGATTGGTTTTACACACTCAACGCAGTTCTTCCACTTTAAAACACCCGGAAGGCACATGACTTCTACCCACCCAACTGATCTATATATGTAATTGCACATAACGTCACTTCAAGAGAGACTCTTCAGAGACACTCCCGACCTAATACAATAAAACCACGAATCAACAGAATAATAATCGTCAAGCGTTTGCGAAAGAGAAGCAGAGAGGCCGAGACGCTCATGTCGCAGGTTGTTAGGCAGCTTGCTTCAGAAGGACGGGCCAACCACAGCAATACTTCTCTATACTGGACCGTGAAGTCCGGGCCGGCGAAACAACCAATTCGCCTTGCGTTGCAGAGCGAAGAAATCTGCGACCGAGGAAGGCAGACACTAAATTAAAGTAACGTATACAAGCACCTGTAGCGCTTAGCAACAATGTTGGGTATATTCACTACTGAATGAAAACCCTTTCGAAAAAACCACTGGATACAGACATCCAGTGAAGATTCCTGTTATTAACGGCCTCAAAACACGAACCTTGCTCAGCTAAGCTTCCAAAATTATTATGCAGGCCTATGCTGTAGGGACAGTACACATAATTATACAGTCATCCAATGCAACATATTAAGCTAACTGTGATTAGGCAATTATAAAAAATATTCAAAAGATCAACAAAGAATATATTGTCCAAATACATAGTTCGTTTATTAAATAGTTCTTGCAGCGCGTCATGCTTCGTGGATTTTTTCTCGCACGTTTCGTCATCATTACTACGCAAGATTTTAGTTGGGGTGACCAGGAGCAAGGTGTCGGTCACGCGGACTCAACCATGCGTCGACTAGTTTATTGGCAGCCTTCAATGTTGCTTCTTGGTCTGCCAGACTCCCGATTCCCGGATTCACTTCCACTATATCCATCACAGCCAGTTTCCCTAGACGTCAAAGCAAGATCACGCAAGTCAGTTATTAAGATCTATACTCTGTACCTATACAGTTAGTCAATGATTATCATCGTGAGGAGATGTTGATTGCCTAAAAATCGCTATCTGCAACGCAACAAAGCCATTGATTGGCCAGTTGTACAACAATTCAAATAACTGGTGCACAACACCTTAGACACCAAGAACAAGCGAGTGTGCTGGAAGCAGCACTTGGAGGCCTTAGGGCCTATAGTATAACTGGAGTGAATGAATGGAAAATGTAAGCAAGTAAGTGCGTAGCCTAATCGTTATTAGCCGGAGACAGATGCCCACACTTTACAACATGCATTGTTGTTGTAAATAAATAGAGAAATGTGGCGCAATTTCAGTAAAGAAAGCCCCAATCATTGTTATAAGAAAGCGGAGAAAAGTCTAACCTAATAAAGTATACAGTTATATAGATCAGAACTAACAGCATGACTACATAGGCCTATAGGCCTACGGTTGGAATTAACCGACAGTCATGAGAACAATCACGAGAACAACCAAGAGAGCAATCTTGAGAACAATCAATAAAAACAACCATGAGAAAAATCACGGAATAATCAAGAGAACAATCCTGATAACAATCAAGAGAACCTTCACAATGTTTTATTTTATACATTCCTATACAGCCTAGCACAGACCCTCTAAGTCTAATCCGCCTTTGATAGGCCCTTAAGGTGCGCTCTATAAATTGTAATCGAAATTGTAACTGAAAACTTATATAGCGCCACTCAGATCAGTAAAATGTTACATTACATTACCACAGGAATGTTTCAAACTGTCACCCGCATGGTAGAGTTACCAATACTACAGACGTGTAGACAGGTATTCTGTGGCAGCTAGTACGGTCCAACAAAATAATATTGGTACAGACCTGTTGCAGCAACGGTGCGAACAATGTGGATGCCTTCCTCCATTGTCAGACCTCCAGGTACTTAAAAAGAAACAATGAGCAATTAATCAACTGATGCTGACCAATGGACGACGTACTGAAGTTGCAAGTTATATTATTATTATTATTATTTTTTTGCCCCAAGGTACATAATTATGATCCCTTGGGGACTTAAATATTAATTAAAATAAGCTAATAATCTGGAACGGCAATCTGGAACGGAATTATTATTATTATTATTATTATTATTATTATTATTATTATTATTATTATTATTATTACTACTACTACTACTACTACTACTACTACTACTACTACTACTACTACTACTACTACTATTACTATTATTATTACTATTATTATTATTATTATTATTATTATTATATTATTATTATTATTATTATTATTATTATTATTATTATTATTATTATTATTATTATTATTATTATTATTATTCTTTATTGAAAAACCAAAGCGAACCGCACATTGGTGAACAAGCAGGCTATAAAAAATATATAATACAGAAGTAATAAGAGGATAATAATATTTTGAGAAAGGAGTGAAAATTTAAAAAAAAATTTACTAATAATACTAGGCCTACATCAAAAGTATTAACTATTATCTAAAAACATTGGTGCATTATTATAATGCCGCTCACTGGCGGCGATCTTGTTTAACAGGTGGGGGGCACATTAGAACTGATCTGGTCAAAAAAGAGGTCGCGCGAGAAAAAGCTGTTGACCTTTTTCTGGTGTTTCTTCAAAATGTGGGGGTCGAATGTGTGGTGTGTTCCCCTCTCTTAAAGGTGGGGTCTTGTCCCATCCACCCCCCCCCCGGATCGCCGCCCATGATGCCGCTACAAACGTTCTGAGATTAGAAGAAATCAGACCAAGTGAGACCAGATCATCTCAGAGTTGCATGCATCGCTGACTGTTCACTGACCTGCAGTTCCGGTGCTTGGTGCCACTGTGGGATCCAGAGCATCGATATCAAAGCTCAGATGAATCTGTCTCGTGCCCGTGGGATCGCTACAATAAAATCAATCAACAGATCGATTAATGAATGCGAAGCACGCACACATACATGCGCATGCACAAGACAATCAATCGATCAATCGGCATTAATATAGCGCCCCTTCAAGGTAATGTCGTCTACTTTAATCTTTTATATTTAGGTAATGTAGTCAAAATGTAGGCCTTACTTCAATGTAGGGTCGATTTGCAATACAATATATGCAACGTGCATGTATGTATCAGGACATTTACTATAGCGCATTTTGTACCTTAAAAACGGTGTAGTACCTCACAAGAAGCTCCGATGATATAGTATGTAATGTAATGTCATTGTGCCCCTATAGCGAACTCAGCTATAGCGGGTACACTGACCTACACTGTTGGTTGGAAGATGAGACGGCGAGGGAGAGGACTGCCATGGCCACCGCACTCATATGCCGAGGCTAAGAAAATGAAGTCGCTAACACTTCATACCCATGGCTGCCTTGGGGTTAGCTTAAGGGATTGCTCCTTCTATTTCCCGTCTTGTCCGTAGCATCTCATCACCATAAAAATATACAACTATATGTTATTAATAATAATATGCGACATTAGCCTATAGGATAGTATATGCCTATATAATATACCCCGTGATCGATCGAGTCAGTCGATCAAGTCGATCGAAACTCGGCCAAGTCGAATCGGTCGAAAAATCTTCGATTCGATCGACTTACAAGTCGAGTCGATCATATGTTTCGACAAGTCGAGTTGATCGTTGTTTCCTCGACTTGACTCGACTATGACATTTTTAATAATATTTTTAGCGGCTAATTCACAAAATGGCCCACATGACGTGATGACGTAATGCTTTTGTAAACGCACAGTTACCTAATACGGTATACTGATTTGAAGTTCATTACAAATTATTAGCCTTTTGGTGTCTTCATACAGTGGAAGCTGCAGATACTTTTTCACAGTTTTACGTTGAAAATGGAAAGATTAAGATGCGTTAAAATGCGCTAGTTTCAGGAAATTTCAGCTCTGTAGTCAGTAACGACGATCTCAAAACGTTCGAATGTCTGTATGTTAGGACGGGACCGAATGTTTCGACTTTGGCCAAGAGCAGTGGCTCAGAAAGTGTTCAAAAGTTGCGTGAGCTAACCTCAGCCAAGTACAGATGGATAGAATTATATATTATATCCGATATAACCAATCAATA
Source organism: Allolobophora icterica (assembly GCA_963556255.1). NCBI lineage: Eukaryota > Metazoa > Annelida > Clitellata > Crassiclitellata > Lumbricidae > Allolobophora > Allolobophora icterica. The sequence continues at coordinate 34,443,976 of OY744610.1, read as the reverse complement.
AGAATATTTTGTCATTTTTTACAATCATTGGAAAGTTTATTATACTATATATTCATAAAATGAAATGCGTCTATAGCACAATAAGTCAATAACTACTTTAGCAAGCATCAAATACAAAGCGCCAGCCAAAAGTTGTGTGAGCATGCTTCCGCCATGGCGCTTCAGAGCCAAAACTTGTGTGAGCATTAGCACCTTTGTTGCCATGGCTCCCGGGCCCCTGGCCAAGAGATAGGCCTACAGTCCAAGTCAACAAAGTCGACCAAGTCGATCGTTTATTTGCCAAGTCGATCGAGTCGACGAGAGGTCGACTAGTCGACAAAGTCGATCGAGTCTATCGTCGGCCGAGCCAAGTCGATCGTAGCAGTTCGACTCGATCGATCACGGGGTATACTATATAATATCACGTTAAACAACTATACACGTAGATTCTAGAGACAGAACTGGTAAAGAGGAGAAGGCATTTCGTACTTTGACATGACGGCTTCAATCGCCATTTCGACGATCTTCTCGATCCCCTTCTCTCTGACGTCCTTCATTCTATAGGCTTTGACTTTGTGCTCTGCGATGACCTTTCTGCAAAACAATCATCCGATTATATAATTTATATTAAAATTAAAGAGGGTATAAGCCTTTACACATTTGCGCTGGCGGAGTTTAAAAATAAAACAACACAGACGTCTGTGAAACTTCAATGTAGAAAACTTTATACTAGAGAATCTTGGTCAACTAGTAGATATAGGCCTAAGGCAAAACTGGGAACGGCGGTCCCAAATTCTAAAATTAAATAAATCGGTATGTAGTAATGGGTTCACATACGAAATTAAATATATAGACATACCTACATACATAGATACAAGTATGTACATACATATAGGTACGTATATATATACATACATACATAAACACATACATACATACACAAATACATACATACATGCAATGGTGTCATGCATACACACACGTACATACATACATACATACATACATACATACATACATACATACATACATACATACATACATATATATATATACATACATACATAGGTACATACAATACATACATACATACATACCTGCATAGACACGTGCATACACACGTACATACATACATACCTACAAACATACATACCTACATACATGTATGTACATACATACATACATACATAAATCATATATATACATACATACACAGGTACATACATACATACATACATACCTGCATAGACACGTGCATACACACACGTACATACATACATACCTACAAACATACATACCTACATACATGTATGTACATACATACATACATACATACATAAATCATATGTATACATACATACACAGGTACATACATACATACACACGTAAATATATACAGACAAACATACATACATATATATACATACATACACAGGTACATACATACATACATACCTGCATAGACACGTACATACTTAAATACATACACACGTACATACATAAACACAAACCGATTTTATAATTTGGGACCGCCGTTCCCAGTTTTGCCTAGGCCTAATACCATATTATATCTACTCACTTGGAGACCAGCCGACGTGAGCATGTCCATGTCAGCATCTCAGTGAGCATAAGATGGCACCCATGTGGTCTCTTCACGGGTCACGCACGGGATTTCGAGTTCTATAAGGGCTTTATATGGGAACGTTGGCAGAGGTAGGACTAGGCTACCTATTGGATTTAACGAAACCATGCATTTTGTGCCAGCTGAAACTGCACACAATTCGATAAGTTGACTGGTGTCAATGGCGCTTAGCGTAAAATAAGTTACAAATTAATAGTAATCAATTAATAATTCAGAACTGCTGCAATAAAATGGATGCATTAGGGCCCCTCATGTAACATCGACAATGCTCGCATTGTCGAACCTTGCGCAACCTCGGATGCTACCAAATTTGTTACGAGTACGTCACATAGGTCCTATAGTATGCCTCCTTAAATCCAACAACGGCAACGCACACTGTAGTCATCTCTGCTATAGACCGAGAAGGCTCGAGCCCGCAAACTTCAAATCACAAGGTGAACGGTCATCCGTAGTTAACTGGGCCAGTGCACCGTGTTGACAAGAACTTTAATGTTTTTCTTGAGAAGAAGTTACGACCTATGCCACGCACATGCATCAGTTACAACAAGGCCGCATTTGCATGACTGGACCGTCAAACTAGTTGCATACGAAATTGGTTAGGTAAAAATGCACCGATCCCTTCCAATAATAGGCTAAATACAACGCAAGCCATAAGTTCAAGGACTGATATACTCTTAGGTAGGCATCATAAACCAAAGAAAAGCATAAAACCTAGCAATTGGCCCAGTTGGCTACAAACTGGCCCAGTTAGCTACAAACTGGCCCAGTTGGCTACAAACTGGCCCAGTTAGCTACAAACTGGCCCAGTTAGCTACAAACTGGCCCAGTTAGCTACAAACTGTCCCAGTTAGCTACAAACTGGCCCAGTTAGCTACAAACTGGCCCAGTTAGCTACAAACTGGCCCAGTTAGCTATAAACTGGCCCAGTTAGCTACCTTGGTTAGAGCGTACGTCCCATGCACCTCTGTGCGAGAGTGAGTGAGGAACGCAGTTTGCCTTCCGATTGTGGCTTATTTATTGTTTATTGCGTCCAGAAAACAAAGAACAAGTCATGACAAAAAAACATATCAATCACTGCGCAACAGGAAGCCAGGAAAAAGCTAAAAGCTTATACCACCCTGACACCTAGTACCTGATTCACATTTCAGTCAACGTTTAGAATGTCACACAGATCTAAGCTAAGTTATGCTGATGAGATGCAGTTGCGACCAAACAGTTTTAGTAGTATACATTAGTCAAATAATTATCAAGGTCAAGAAACAGAGTAATCAGAACCGAAGTATACAAACAAAGGCAATTTTATGATGAAAAGAAAATTATGACAAAATATGACAAAACATGACAGATTATGCAAAATGAATATGAAAAATGAAAAAAATGAAAAATGAAAAATGAGATAATTTAATATAACATAGAAGTAACACCAGAGGAAAGAAGAGAAAATCGAACAAAAGAGAGGTCTACTAATAATAATGTTACCATAACTAAGGCAAATAAATATCCTAATAGAGACAAAAAATTCATTTGACATTCATTAGGGAAAGACCTGCAATTTCCAACAAGGTTATATTTCATTATATTTTAATAAGTAGCCTATTTTCAGTTCTCTTTTAAACGCAGAAAGAAAATTCTCTTCTTTAAGTTTAGCCGGTAAAGAATTCCACAAGCGAGGACCCAGAACTTGGAGGTTGCCCGCTCTGCTTACTGTGCGTGCATAAGGAACAGCAAAGTTGGTTGAGCACCGCGTGTTGTGAGTGTGGGTTTGGTCAACTGTGGTAAAGTAATTAGAAAACTTTTTTGGTAACATATTATGTACAAACTTGAACATGAGTATAAGTTTAGATAAATGAGACAAGTCATAAATTTTTATTATGCCTAAAGTGCAGAATAGGGGGTTGGAGTGAGATAAATAAGGAGAGTGGGTAATAATTCTAACAGCAGCCTTCTGGTTCTTCAATATACGGTCTAGATTGCCGTTTCTATGTGGCAACGACCAGATAGAGCAGCAGTATGTCATGTATGGTTCAAAAAGAGTGTGGTATAGTAGCTTAAGTGTATCTACGTCAAGAATATGGCTAACCCTACGGAGTATACCCACTATTTTAGATAATTTATTCACTACCATATCAACATGCTTCCTCCATTTAAGGTCATCAGTTAATACCACACCGAGAAATTTAATTTCATGTACCCGTGACAATGAGACTCCATTTATACCAATATTAATATCAGCATCCAAAAAACTTGTTTTTAGCGAATATCATAAAACATGTCTTTTTTAAGTTCAGAGAAACTAGGTTTGCTGAGAACCAGTGGCTTATGCTTTCCAGTTTATCATTTAATGATGCCGCTAACCGAATAGGACAGTAACCAGTAGTAAAGATGTTCGTGTCATCCGCAAACATAATCAAGCTCAAGTCAGTCACTGATTGAATATCGTTTACATACAGAAGGAATAAAAGGGGACCAAGGACTGACCCCTGAGGGACACCACATTTTATTGGTAAAAAAGATGAACAAGTATTGTTGAGGGCAACATATTGAAATCGATTTGAAAGGTAGCTCATAAACCAATTATGAGGGATACCCCGTATTCCATAATGTTCAAGTTTATCCAATAGTATTACATGATTCACAGTATCAAAGGCCTTTGATAAGTCCAGGAAGATTCCAATTGTAGTTTCCTGGTCATCTAAGGACTTACTGATTTGGTTAGTAAGATCAAGTATAGCCAACTCAGTAGATAAATTCTTCCTAAACCCGTATTGGGTATCAGCCAGCAGATTATTATGCTCCACAAAAGTACTAAGCCTAGTATGGACAATTTTTTCCAATAATTTGGCAAAAGGGGAGAGGATTGATATAGGACGATAATTAGACATCTTTGTAGTTGTAGGTTATAGAAAGGACTTTGAAATGAATACGTTGGGAGATTTCATGCATCTGTACGAACTACACAACCAACCTGTAAATTACAGCGCGTAAATTTCCTTTGCCAAGTACGACAGTTAAGTCCTTTGGCGAAGCGCGTATTCTTTGCAAAGTAAATAACACACCACCGCAATTATAAAGTCTTCAGCTAATGAAAAGAAATTGCCAAATGCTGTAATGGAAGGCAAAGCCAATGCACGTGGTTTCATCATGCTGTGGATAGAATAGAACAACTCAGAGCTCGTTACTTACTCCTCTGCTTTATCGACGTCTCGAAGTCCAATGTAGCTGAGATCTTTTTTACAACTCATGCTGAAACCAGCAACATCACACCCTCATTTAGGTTACGATTTTTAGTTTAAAGGCCTACACATAAATGCATGCGTATGCACATTATTTTATATAGCCTACGACGTCAATCATCTTCGATATGACGGCGTCGTTAAATAAATGTTACAATCTCTCTATTATTTTACACACACACATATATTCAAAGACGCATGCCGCAAATAGGGCGCTATATAAATATTCAATACATACATACATACATTACTTTCTGACTCGTGGCGAGCCTGAGCATGCTGACGATATTGAGTACGTCGTCAAGCGTCCTGTAGTTCAAGACGTTTTCGCGTGTTAGAAGCCCTGATATGTAGACTACGGAAAAACAGTAATTAAACCATTAGGACACTTAGCCCATTGTGTTCGACAAATGAACTGCAGTCCAAATTCGAGATATGCAAGCATTCTGCTCTGGGCTTTGGACCTCAAACACCAAAGCTGTGCAGTTGATATCGTATTATTTTTAAATAGCTACGTGCATGACATCAGCTTCTTCACGAACGCTGCGTCAAGTTGGAGGGTTGTTCAGTGTGAAGACCAAAACCGGTTAGATATACTATCTGAATGATGTAGATTAAAAGGCACTATAGTATGTGTCCACATACATACTGCAAGAGAATCGACACGGTTTTAAGAGTGGGGCCAGTGGAAGGCGGACATGTTAACCAAAAGAAAGGTTGAAAGCGACGGCCAACTAAGGTAAACTGCATCATGCTGCCAAAAATAAACTTCCACGACCTTCTTATGAGCACAATTTCTTATCCTAGTTTCAGTGTATATAGGTAGGCTTCCCCCACCCGGGCGCCCCACAACCTGAAAATTACTCGCCTTCTTTCCTTTCGTTCCCGTCATCTTTTGTTCCGTCCTCGGAAAACTGGGCACAATAAATCGTTTACTTTAAAGAACTGAAGCCGTGCAAGTGTAAGTCACAGACACCTGGACCTCCTATGCCGACATACTTCATGACATTATCATGACTATTAATTTATGTAGCGGCGTTTTATAAATTAAACCCAAAACATGCTTACCAAGGTTTCACCCATTCGAACCCTGGAAGGCCCTCTGGAATTTTGTCCTTGAGTTCAGATACGAGGAAGGCCAGTGGCATTCCGTGGATGTTTCCAGTAAGTGACTCTAGTGGCGGATTGATGTCGGCATGGGCATCGATCCAGATGACTCCGATGTTCGGATGGCCCTGGGCGTGGCCGTGAACCGATCCGATCCCCAGACTGTGATCACCTCCGAGAGTCAGGCATACGTGTTGCTGCTCCACACTCTTCGCAACTGCGTCAGAGATCTAAAGGAATGCAGTAGTGATCTAAAGGAATGGAGCATTAATCTGTGCGCCTAAGTTATTGAGCGCTAATGGTGAAGTCATGAACACTACAGTTGCCATTAACGACTTAATGGCAGTTCTTTAAAGCCTCTCGATTATTTACACAGTATCTTATTTAGTAATTTTTGCAATTGCAATTGAAACCTGATATAGCGCCACTATGAGAGCAATCGTAATCGTAATCTCCAGACTTCTAAAGCGCATTCGAAGGCCACGCGCAGGGCACCAACCAATTCACAAGCGCTGGACAACTGCAAGTGAGCAACATGTCCAAAGTCACTATGCAGTGGCTTGAGGTAGATTCGAACCTGCGACCCTTCGGTTACAAGGCACAGAACATACCGCTACACCACCGCGTCCAAGTGCAAGCCAATATGATGCTAAATGTCTTTAGGACCTTTGTGTTGGGTGGATGGGATTTGAGGAGACGTGTGGATAGAGTTGGGTGTTCCTTGGGTGGGAATAGGGGTTGGCCCAGTCCGTTTGTTTAGCAACGAGGTTTGCACGTTGCTGGCGTTGAACTGTTGAGAAAATTGGACAGCTTTAGCCAGGCTCTACAGAAATTACAACACGAATGCGTTTAGCAGATAGTAGGAGTATAGGTAGATAGTCGTCTGTCTACACATAATGCGACTTTCGACTGTGTACCTGTTTGTTGGCCTTTCCAACGGCTCTTGGTCTCTTGATCTCGATGAACGGTGGGTCTTCGCCGATTTCCTCGAAAATCAGATCACCCAGATCGTTGACTTCTGCATAAAATGAATCGAATGTTCAAATGTAGCCTATAGGGTCTACACCACTAAGTGCAATCGAATAATCAAAACAGCGCGACTTGTTACAGCCTCTCAGATAATCTTAAGAGGCGCTTAGCATTAGGATCATTATTCTAATATCTGCATTTAGTATAACCGCCGCTACCTAGCGATTAAGCATCAATCGAGGCTGGAACCCGTACTCTCAGCGTTACAGGCCAAGCGCTCTCAGCAATTGGCTTCCGTACCCATATTATGGTATAGCCACTAGTCTTGGACTCAATTCAACTGCAGCATCTTCAAAAAATGCTTAACCCTCTAACTCCTGTTTAAGCCTTTTGATCGTCTTTATATAATATTCCTGTTTATTGACAAGCTCACTGACCTGTTGTCAGTGAGCTTGTCAATAAACAGGAATATTATATAAAGACAAGAAGTAACATTAGGCCCTAAAGCATATGACAGTACAATTATCAAGATCTTACAGAACACTCGTCTTGGCGCCCACTCATTTTACAGCTGTCCCTTAGGGATTGGAAGGCTGAGTTGACCTATAGGGAGCTTACGGGTATTGAAAACCACCTGTCAAGATCTTATACTCTTCGAGCAAGAGTGTTACCATTCATCTATCCCCCTCCCCATTTGATTTTTCTCCTGCAGTGCAGCGAATAGTGGTGATCTTGGCAGCCGCGGACAATTTCTGTTGATGGGCAAGAGTTCTGGCATACTCTTCCATCTGTTCGAACTGCCAAGTCCTAGTGTTAAAACGCCGCGAGTCTATAGGGAACTCGAGGCGTCTGTGTAACTGATCGGAGCCTTGGAATGACCCGATTGCGGGTCTGTTGCAAAGTACCATCACCGATGTCCAATGCACTATTTTGAAGGCGTCGTATATTATGTTTTAAGATTAGATCATAGATATAGGCTAAGCGTTCTAAGATGGGGTCAGATATACAAGAGATTATATTAGCTATACAAGTTCTATGATAAGATATATGCCTATTGTCAACCCAATCCTTCCGTTGACAATCCTTCTGATTAAATCCTTGTTCTCTTCGTACTTAACGCCTATTTAACGTTCACCTTTTGAACACTAATTCTACGTATAAGTATAACCTGATTTAATCAGCAACACAGTTTAATATCTTTTAGTTTAATAAGAAACAAACAGACAGAACTCAATTCGATTACAACTCAACTAGTCAGCCACACTACTACAGCGAACACACTCGAATTCAAACTTCTCTAGTCAGCATAATTCTTCGCGCCTCTTGACACACCTGTCTTCTGTGCACCTAGGCGAACTCTAATAATATACATATAGCGCGCCGCTGCCGATGTCGGCCGGCCGCGCGTGTCACTAAGACTATACGTTATACATCTATCATATATACATATACACGTGAAACTAAAGTAAACGCACTAAATATATACGCTAACATCTCGCACTGCAAGACTGTACACAAAACTCAGTTCACATTACCTCCTTCCTTTTTCTGGAATTGAGCAAATTAAATTTCAAAATTTGCGAAATTACCAAAATACATGAAACATATATATGTATCTAACTAATTAATGAACAGTCTTACGATTACTTATAACCTTGACAAACAATCAGCAATAACATTCAATCTGCCCTTCTTGTACTTCACCTCAACATCAAAAGTTTGTAAGGCTAACGCCCAACGCACAAGTTTAGCAGACTTAGACATTGACTCAGTCAAGTATGTAAGAGGATTGTGATCAGTAAAAATGAAAATTTTCGATCCAATTATAATTTCTTTTAACTTGTTTAAAGCCCAAACAATAGCATAGGCTTCCTTTTCCACAGTAGCCCATCTCTTCTGGGTATCAGTTAATTTCTGACTGATAAATGACACAGGGCGTTCTATTCCCTTGTCGTCCATCTGTGTTAAAACAGCACCGACTGCAAAGTCACTACTATCGCAGTACAAATTGAATGGTTTTCCCACTTCAAAAACATATAACACTACTTTGGATCGCACAGCCTCTTTAAGTAAATCAAATGCTTGCTGATGTTCAACAGTCCAATCAATCTTATCAGAAACACGTTTACTAGTTAAATCAGATAAAGGTTTCGCAATCTGTGCAAAGTCCTTAATAAACTGTCTGTAATAATTAAAAAATCCAAGCAGTTGCTTAACTTGCTTCTTAGTTTCTGGGATCTTCAAATTAGTCAAACTTTCAATTCTGTCTGGATTCATCTTTATCTTACCAGACCCAACCACATGACCGATAAACCTTACCTCACTCTTACCAAATATGCATTTTTTCAAATTCAAAGTAACGTTATGCAATCTCATTTGCATCAAAAATGCATCTAGATGCTGCAAGTGAACTTTCCAACTGTCAGAATGCACAGCAATGTCATCAACATACGGTTCTGCAAAGTCACTTATAGGCTGTAAAACTAAATTTATCGCCTTAACAAAAGTTCGGCCTGAATTTATCATTCCAAAAGGAACACGAGTAAATTCATACAGTCCATTATGTGTTACAAAAGCTGTCTTCCATTGATCAGATTGTTTTACAGGACAAGTCCAATAAGCACTTCGACAGTCCAAAATAGAAATCACATTAGACTTTCCAACTTTGTTCAAAACGTCTCTGACAATCGGCATCGGATATTTACAATCCACTGTGAATGAGTTAATGTATCTGTAGTCACAGGCAAGTCTTAAAGATCCGTCTTTCTTTTTAACAATAACCAAAGGGCTTGCCATTCTGCTCGATGATGGTTTAATAATGTTTGTTTTTAACATTTCTTTGATCTGACGTTCCACTTCTGCTCGATAAATCAAAGGAATTCGGTATGCTGCAAATTCCTTTTCACGAAATCCTGGTTTTAGTTCAATTTCATGTTCAACCAATGTACATAATCCAGGTTTTTCTGAAAATCTGTCACAGTATTTGTTCAAGACTTTCAACAACTGTTCTTGCTGAGTTACTGTTAAATGGCTAATTTGTTCAGGATCGAGGTTAAGTGAATTCTTGTCATCTTGAACCTCATTCCTCATTGGTAATTCAACCACTGAACCAAAATCTTCATCTTCTTCAACGATTAGACCACAACTTAATGCTCGAGTAACATATTTTCTGATCTTGTTGGCGTGAATTATTTTTCGACCATTTTCACCCATATCGACTAAATAAGAGTACTTTGATCTTCGATGTATGATCGTACATGGACCATGCCATCGAGAAATAAGTTTGTTCGTTGACGTTGGATACAAAACTATGACTTTCTCACCAGCTTCAAATTCTTTGTGCTTTGCTCTCTTGTTATACTGATTCGTGTATTGTAATTGCTTTTCTCGAGAGTAGGATTCTGCAAACAATAATGCTTTCTCCATATTTTCTTTGAGTTCTTTCAAATACTTTTCTGGTTTAACTCCAACATGAGGTGGTAAGTTTATTTCTCTAGTCCAACTCTCTTTTAATATTGCCAATGGTCCTCTCGGAATTTTCCCATAGACAAGCATATATGGTGATACTCCAGTAGTTGCATTCGGCACTTCTCGTAATGCCCACACTGTGAAAGGAATTATCTTGTGCCATTTCCTCGGGTTGTCTATTATCACATGATGGATCATCTTTTTAAATGTCTGATTCCATCTTTCTACTAATCCAGCAGCCTCTGGGTGTCCTGGTGTGTCGAATCTTGGACTACAGCCCATTAAATTGAGAAATTCTCTTGTCAAACTGGCTGTGAAGTTCGTTCCTTGGTCACTTGTAATCACTGACGGTACACCAACGTTCATGAACAGTTCCGTCAACGCTTCACACACAGCCTTCGCTGTCAGCGATTTCAATAAAAAGATTGTAGGCCATCTGGTGCACGAGTCCACAATGCATAAACAATACTTGTGACCTGCAGCAGATACTGGATCGATCGGGCCAACGAGGTCCATCGTCATTCTCCTGAAGGCGACCTCTTCTCTTGAGACCGGAGTGATAGGCACTCTATCCATCACCAGACTCCTTGCCTTTAGTTGACACTTCTCGCAAGACTTACAAAATTTCACAATGTCTCTTCTCATCTTTGGCCATACAAAAGATAATTTTATTCGTTCTCTTGTTTTCTCTTCTCCTAGATGTCCTCCAAATACCGATTCATGCGCCAATTCCATCACTTTAATTCGTCTCTCTTTTGGTAACACTAGTTGATATATCGTCTGGTCTAATATCTGATATTTCTTATGCAATAAACCGTTGATCACACAGAATTCAGATTCTTTCTCTTGTGCTAACTTCCACCACGGCTTCAACGATTCATCCTTTCTCTGTTGCTCTTCGAACTTCTTCGAATCGGCAATCTGCACCTTTTGTTCTTCATCCATTTCTTCATCTCTATACAAGTCTCCTATCCCCACATCACATTCATTGTCTTCTTCCGTTTCATTTAATGTGCCATTCTCGCATGCAGCCATCTCTTGCTCATTCATCTCTGATGTTACACCATCTCGCGATAAGCTTCGTTGCTCATTACTTTCGTTTTCCTCATCACTTGAACTTTCAGTTTCACTCTTCTCATCAACATCTACCATTTCCTGTTTCCGACTCTGCGCTCTCGTCATTACATTTGCTTGTACACTCACATCTCCTTGTATCGTTTTAATTTTCATCTGTGGTACGGCTTTTAATTCGGCAATTATCTCTGGATGCAACAAGAATCTTTCTGTACTGCCCATCTTTGCAATACTAGCACACATCAAGGTGACATAAGGTGTAAGTGAACACTGGATTTTACGCGAAAATCCCTCTTCTTCCACGTCACTATCACACAGTCTAACATCGACTTTCACTAACTTCGCAGGAATGGCATCTCCTGCCACACATTGCAAATTCACTTTTCCAATTTGTTCCACCTTCATGCCTTCCAGTAATTCTTCACTAATCACCGGAATTTCTGCTCCCGAGTCGCTCAGTGCTTTGACTTTCACTGGCTCTTTACCGTCTACTGCACGAATTTCAACCTCGACATATTGCAAAAACGATTTCTTCAATATTCGACTGTCATCTTTTCCTATGACTTCTCTCTGAATTTCAGCATCCAATAGAATTTCTTTTTGAATACCACATTTCATTACTGACTTTACTTCAGTCTCTTGGTTTTCTTGACCCGTGGTTTGATTACCTGTATCACTAACCACTTGAATCAAATTCACCCTCGTGCGTTCTTGATTTCTGCTAGAACTAGCTGCTGCCACTGGAACTGGACAAAATTTAACCAAATGTTTGTCTGAACCACAGTTGTGACAACGCTTCACCACCATGCCTCGTTGTTCATTTCCTTCATATCTCTTATACTGCGTAAACGATGTGTTGCCTTCCCTCTTGGCAAACGGCGCTGACGATTTGTTAAATCCCTGACGACCAAACATCACTTCTCTGGTCTCATTGGGTACAGGGACATTAGCCTTGACTTCTTTACCTTTGAACAGACTCCCTGTTTCTGGATTACTTTTCCACTTTCCACTCTGGCTTTGGTTTACGGAACGTTGAGAAGGATAACTGTTTATATTTGGGATCGCAAACCCAATTCGATTGTTTACATGAATGTCTGCTAGGTCTGCCACTGCACTAGCTTGGAGACAGTCAGTTCCTTCCTTTGACAATACAAACTGTAGTGGACCTGGCGGTAAACATTCTTTTAGCTTATCCGCTACCAGCAAATCAAAGAGCGTATCATACTCTCTGTTCACGTTTCGACTTCTCACGTAATAGTTTAGCAAGTTCTTCAGTCTTGCCGTAAACATCGTATAAGTCTCTTCTGTCGTCTTCTTAGCATCCACAAATCTGGCTCTGTATTCTCTCGAAGTCAATTTAAATTCTTTTAATAAGTGCTGCTTGACTCTATCATAATTGTCTAGATCATCGAATGACAATCTATTCAGAACGGTTCGAGCTTTTGGCGTCATCAATGGTAGTAATAATTTCACCCAAAACGGCTTTTCCACAGCAAAACTACGAAACGCGTTCTCGACTGTTTCAAAATATAATGGCACCTCCATCATATCAGTTGGCATTTGAGGCAATACATGCTTCATTGCATCACCTATTTTCTTAATTTTTGACACCAAAGTTTCACTTTCTTGCTGTTTCCTTCTTTCTGCTTCCCGTTCTTCTCTCATTTGTGTTTCTTTCAATGTCAATTTTGATTTCTCCAGTTTAAGACGTTCTTGTCTTTCTGCCTCTGCCTTTTCCAAACTTTCTTTCTGAAATTTGAGTTCTTCTTGTCTGATCTGTTCTGCACGTTCCAACTCTAATGTTCGCGCTTTTTCTTTTTCTTCTTCACGCATTCTCTTTGCTTCAATCTGTTGCTGACGAACCTCTTCATCACTTTTTCTAGCTCTTTCAAATTCAATCATCTGCTCCAGTCTTCTTCTTTCAGCATCTTCCCTATCTCTTTTCAACTGTTCTAACTGAATCTCAAACTGATTCTTTTGCAATTCAAGTTCTGCCTTACGCACTTGTTCTGCTTTATCTTCTCTCTCTCTTTGCAAGCGCAATTCCTCTTGCCTTACAAGTTCCGCTTTCTCTTCTTTCTCTCTCTGCAAGCGCAATTCTTCTTGCCTTGCAAGTTCCGCTTTCTCTTCTTTCTCTCGCTGCAAGCGCAATTCTTCTTGCCTTGCAAGTTCCGCTTTCTCTTCTTTCTCTCGCTGTAAGCGCAACTCGTCTTGTCTTACACGTTCTGCTTCTTGTCTCAGCTCTTTCTCTTCTTGTCTTCGTCTCTCCTCTTTTTCTTTCTCTTCTTGTCTCCGTTTCTCCTCCCTATCTTCTTTCATCATCATCCACTGCATCAACATCTCCATAGACATAGGCGCAGGAGGTTTTTCAATAGCCTTTTCGACGGCACCGCCAACGGCACCTTCTTCTTCGACTTCTTCTTTAACCCACACATCGGCGAGTTCCTGCATCATGTCACCACGTGACATACCTTCTAATTGTTCTTCTTTAAAACCGGCTTTCAACAAACGCTGTTTCAGCCTTTCCGTAGACATCTTCTTAATATCTGCTTGTCTTTCAGCACTTAGTTTCTCCATCTTACTTGTTTACTTTGGTGATTTCTCTTTTCAAAGAAGTCACGGTTTTTCTTGGTGTGTGAATCGATAAACAAACGGGATTTCTTTTATATTTGTTCGTGGAAAACAATGAAATTTTTATACCGTTTTCTCGTGTTCCACCGTCGTTGATATCGTAAACTCGTCACACAGCAACAACGCGTAGATTCTTCTAACACCGTCGTAGATTCTTCTAACACCGTTGTAAATTCTTTTATCACCGTCGTAGATTCTTCTATCCGCCGAAGGAGGTGATAACGTGAATTTTAATCCACCGTGAGTTTATATCCACCGTGAGTATTTATTCCACCGTGAGTATTTATCCACCGTGAGTTCTTTATCCACCGTGAGTATTTATCCACTGTGAGTTCTTATCCACCGTGAGTTCTTATCCCACCGCTGCCACCAATAAATGTCAACCCAATCCTTCCGTTGACAATCCTTCTGATTAAATCCTTGTTCTCTTCGTACTTAACGCCTATTTAACGTTCACCTTTTGAACACTAATTCTACGTATAAGTATAACCTGATTTAATCAGCAACACAGTTTAATATCTTTTAGTTTAATAAGAAACAAACAGACAGAACTCAATTCGATTACAACTCAACTAGTCAGCCACACTACTACAGCGAACACACTCGAATTCAAACTTCTCTAGTCAGCATAATTCTTCGCGCCTCTTGACACACCTGTCTTCTGTGCACCTAGGCGAACTCTAATAATATACATATAGCGCGCCGCTGCCGATGTCGGCCGGCCGCGCGTGTCACTAAGACTATACGTTATACATCTATCATATATACATATACACGTGAAACTAAAGTAAACGCACTAAATATATACGCTAACATCTCGCACTGCAAGACTGTACACAAAACTCAGTTCACACCTATTTTCTAGAATAGATTTAAAATAGAGCCTACAAGTTCTAAGGCAAAATATAAAATATACAAGCACTACGATTAGAATAGATCTGCGAACAGAGAACAATTTCGTTTATAAAATCGTTGTCAAATGCGCTGATCTGCGCAGCCAAACTCCAAGGACCAGGACCAACTTCTGAGCTACATTTATGACAACGTAGGTTGTAAAATGTGCCCAAACACTCATGCGTACATGAATCATATTTTTACATGAGTGCCAAGGAAAGATGTCTTACTCAATCCGCTCAGCTGTTTGATTATTCCTGCCGCTCTCATCCGCTTCGGCCCGTGCTCCACGCCACCTTTCGGCTGAAAACACACAGACAAACGATACAATTCTATTATGGCATCATATAAACTAAGGTAAGATAAGATAAGATAAGATAAGATAAGGCATGGCTTGGCATGGTAAGCATTCATTTATTGTGCACCTCTAACAACAACAGTAGGCCTACGATCCTCAGTGACGCCTCATCATCAATCATCATAATGAGCATCTGCATCACACAAAGTATATTATTGTCTATGATATAAACAGTCTCATAAAAGTAGGCCTACACGTAGCCTACTATAAACTATTATTTCCCAAAATAGCAAGAAACACAGAAAGAGAGATGACAGACCAGAGACGAAAAACAATGGTTAGCTAATATTCCGATTATGATTTCATATGCAGTGTGGCGTCTACTAATGGGTGGGCGGGAAAACGATCTTCCACGGTTGCCAGAAGTGGGGGGAGGTTAACGTTACTGGTCAGAACACACTCATGACACTAGAGTTGTAATAGAGCCCCACAATAGCCGTAAGGCTTAGCCCACAGACATAGTTCATTTCTGAGAATTCAATTCCACGACCCTGGCTTATGTAAAGGCAACCGTCATCGAAAGTAGTACCCGGAGTCAGTCGCTAAGGAGTTAGCGACTGACTTGATGAGTTAGCGACTGACTTAGCGACTCAGTCGACTAAGTCGCATGCTTATCGACTGACTAACTCGCTTAGACTTAGCGACTTG
Organism: Allolobophora icterica; assembly: GCA_963556255.1. Taxonomy (NCBI): domain Eukaryota; kingdom Metazoa; phylum Annelida; class Clitellata; order Crassiclitellata; family Lumbricidae; genus Allolobophora; species Allolobophora icterica. The sequence goes on along the minus strand of OY744610.1, from coordinate 34,427,973 downwards.
CTATCTACTTCTCAGGTAATCAGGTATGTCATTGGACATACCTGACTATACCTAACAATATAATGCATTTTACCTCATACTGTACTAATCGTACCATCATTTCCGTGGGCATTATACGGGTCCAATATGGGAACATGGGCTCCGCCCCCTGTGGACATGCTGACAAAGACAGACCGATGACTGAAAATTAATGTTAATGTGTATTCGTGAAATTGAGCGCTTGATAAATCGAATGAAGCGAGGAGGATTTATAACAGTGCTCGATCTTACGGCCAACCATGCAGTTGGCCGAAACTACTGATGCGTGCCTCGTTCAGGCAGTAGCATAAAACGAGAATCATTATTCCCAGTGTGAGAATTGTAGAAAGAAGACGTGGGGCGGGGATTAGACTTTTATCCATGTGGAGTTGAATATTTTATTCGTATTTTGCAAACTGATGTCAGCGATATTTGAAAGCAGCAGATTTCAACGATAGCAGTTTTGCAAGTCAAACTCGAATCAAAATCAATTCCTTTGTTGAGAAACTTCAAAATGCATACCTGATACACCATGGAAACTTCTTCACTTTGTCAGATATTCAGAAACAAATAATGCTAAATCACACCAGCACAACTGGGGGGGCTGAATACGACCCTTTGGGGTGTGCAATGAAGACTTAACTGTGGGGGTCCTAAGAAAGACTAGGGATTTGAACCCCCAACCACCAGACAATTCTCACCCTGCTTTTCCCACTTCTTCTTCGTAATCATCAACACCATCTTCGTAATAGAATGCATAAATTCACTTTATCAACAAAAAACTATATCCCCCGTATTCTCTGTAAGAACTCTTACTACTAGAGTAAACTCTTTCTCTTATAATATACCAAGTTGCCGCAAGTCAGCTTGTTTTCGTCAACAAACGAATATTGTACTGTATTTTATTGTAAGTGTTGCTCATATCCTGCTGCTGATGTCTTTGTCAAATCGAAACTTGGAAACCACATTTAAAACAACAAGCAAAAAATTAAGTGAACGAAGTCGTTAGCAGTCGATAGCTTAGCGACTGTTTCGACTTTGAGGGCTTAACGGCGGCGGCGGCGGCGGATTGCGGCGGCGCCGGGGACTAATCGAAAGATAGTCTACTGTACGGTGGCACTAAGATCTTAGGACTTCTGTTTAAGAAAACATTGCTGCCTAAACTTGATTTAAATATGAAGAAAATTGTCCCACGTAGAAAACCCAACCAGTGTAAGCCGTAGGCCTATACCAGAAACCGCATTTTATAAGAGATCAAGTAACTTGCAAGCTCGTGGTTAGCCAAGCACACAGTGGGAGAGAAAGTTAACTTCTACCAATATAATCATGTGACAAATATATGGTCATACAATGTACAAATGTTAATCCTTTTAAAATATAGCTTGTTTGCATAATAAACATTCAGGCATTTCACAAAATCCCTGGTTATACAACTTGAGAACTGAACTTTAAATAAAATACCATCTAAAAATCATAAACCTTTGAAAATAGGGTTTGTTTGCATAATGAACTTCGATTATGTTCGTCATTTTCATTTCAGGCAATCTGTCAAATTTTCGTCGTCTGATTTCAGGGATTTTACAAAATCCCTGGTTTTTTCAGGGATTTTGTAAAGAGCCTGAGTGAATCAGGGATTTTACAAAATTGCCTAAAAATTTCAGGCATTTTACAAAATCCCTGGTTTTACGAATTGCCTGTAACATATATAGGGCAAATATAGCGGACCTCCACATAGCGGACCCCCGGCATAGCGGACCCCCGGCATAGCGGACCCCGGATAGCGGACTCCCGAAATATCGGGCTGGTACCATTCATATACACTGTGTCCCGATGAAAAGTAGACCATAAGAAAAAGTGTCATAACTCGGTCAAAAATTTTAGCATTTGCCTGAAATTTTAAAAACAACAACAGTAGCCATATTACCACCAAATCCTAACGCCGTCTGGAAATGTTAGTGAGTTTGTCAAGTTTATGAACATTTGAGACGCAGTACTGAAAAGAGGAAATTTCCAACATGCAAGAGCCATAAGGAAGTGAAGTTCAGCTACAGCTGGTGTTCAAAATGTCCTCTTTGTTCACGGACACACGACCGTAGACGTGGATGCCACTGTTTGATGACCCGGTCGATGATCACGTGATCAAACAGCTGCCACTCTTCAATCAGAAGAGTGATCAACGTCACGAATGCGGGAACGATAAACACGCTTCTCCAGTACACTCCAGAGTTGATATTCAACTGGAAGGTCTAGACTGTTGGGCGGCCACATCTGCGGGGATATGAAGTCGGGTGTCTCCCGGGAGAGCAGAGCAATGGTATCACGTGCTCGGTGCGCAGGGGCACTGTCTTGTTCAATGTGAAGTAGCCGCCCGATAAAAAGTAGACCCCTAAACGTTTGTCAGAAATTTTGTATGTTGGAAATTTCCCATTTTCAGTACTGCATCTCAAACGTTCATAAACTTGACAAACTCACTAACATTTCCAAACGGCGTTACTATTTGGTGCTAATATGGCTACTGTTGTTGTTTTTAAAATTTCAGGCAAATGCTAAAAGTTTTGACCGAGTTTTGACACTTTTTCTTGAGGTCTACTTTTCATCGGGACACAGTGTATATAGGGCGTCTGTTATAACAGCTATTAATGTAGTAAAGAATTTGATGTCGAATGAAAATTATCATAGGCCTACCACAAGTAGAATTCACACACACCCATTGGGGCAAGATGGATCACAGTGTCCGTTTTGCCCCGTGGGTGACTGATCCAACTCGCCCCATGCAGAAGGTAAAAACTTTTCACTAATGAAAACTAATATCCGCTGTGCATCACGCCAATACTGAATTCGTTCTTCAAACACAAAAGGGACTTCTAACAAAATATGCTTTTGTCAAAAACCTGTCACAATGCATAATTGAATATTTAAGAAATAACCATCAACTGAAAATAAGATCAGACAGGTCAAAAATCGATTTTTCTTCTGTACAATGGACGACCAAAAACTGAATGAACGCCGCAGCGATAATTATAATGCGCCGTTGCAGCACAGGCATGGAATGAAGCCAGGCGACAATGGAAGAATTTAAACAGCACTACGCTTATCGATAGCCAAATTTTTCCGACATCCTGACGATTCTAAGACCTATATGTTCACAGTTTTTCAGAGAGGCTATATTTAGATCAGGGCATGGTTAAAAGAAAATTTATCACTGCACACGGCAAGCGCCGGAACGCATAAAAATCATAATTATGAATTAGGCCCTACAATTCATTTTCTGCACAACCAACGGTGAACAGCCTTTCTTCACTGCACGCTTTATGTTTCACTGCATGTTAAAACAATCCCTGATCCAGATCGTCCAAAATAAAATTCGGGTTACATATGCTATTGCTTAGTCCTACCTCGGTCAGATAACTTTAATACTACCGTATATTATTAATAAGTAGATGATCAACGAAGAAACGCGTAATATTCTAACCAAGTTCAACAACTTCTATTGCGCCGGTGTCTTATCATAGGATTCACAATAAAATTCCTTATTGGCGCTATTAAAAAAATCTAGAGTCGCCAAATACGAATTAAATTCTCAACTTTTCACTTTATTTTCTAGTCTCAAACAACTTCCCAGCTTTTCAAACATTCCCTTTTGATGAAACATTCATTATTATTTCTAACCTGTCCAAAGCTGTATGGAATGCCGATCACGTCAACCTGTTTGGACTGAGACATGTTGTCGTTGTTTTAGTAGTTGTCTAAGTAGTAGTCGTTGTCGTTGATGATAACGGTGCCCAGTCGTAAGTTCGTGTCGCTCAGTAGAAGAGAAGAATTCTGTGATGAATGCTCGTCGGCGACAGCGATGTTGGAAATTTCTTGGACCGTGGCGATTTTATACCGTACGAAGGACCACGCTGACCCTCTCTCACTCCTCCCTCTCACTCCTACCCGGAACGAGCGCAATTCTTCGTCACATGCCATGTGTCACGTGTCGGAAGGTTTTTTAGGAAATTTATGAATATTAAACTAGCATCCATACATCCATATAACCAGTTTTAACATGCCTGTTGATCTGGATGTTTGCTTGTATATATGTACCTGTGTCACTAAATAAAGTATAAATATGCACCGAGGACCTATGAATGTATGCAAAATTACGAATTACGTGTTTATATATATGTCTACGATATATATATATATATATATATATATATATATATATATATATATATATATATATATATATATATATATATATATATATATATATATATATATATATATATATATATATATATATATATATATGGAAACGTGTACATGTATATATTATATTGCCTATGCCATGGGAAGGCCAGTTCGTTTATGGCGCATTTACAATTCTGGGGGCGTGGTGAGTGGTTTTTCGGAAATGTTCTCGTAAATTTGAAGTGTTATCATCAATATTCTCGTAAAATTATGACTGTTAATCACGGGGCTTTTTCTGGCATTTCAACGCAGTGTTCTTTTTTAGGCCTGTTCTTAGTCTACAGGAAGGTTTCGATATACATGCTGTCATCATGTACGTCTTCAGACCTAACTACACACGTACATGTAAGTGCGTGCGAATATAAGCCTGGAGCTGTATCGTAGTCGTTATTTCCGGATTTATATAGCGCCCACAGGGTAAATCGCTGAAACCAGCTTATCAATAGGCGCAGCCAAAGCAAATAGAACGTGAGGTTCGGTTCGAGATCGAGGCCCAATTAAATTCTGATCTACTGTTATTTCTGTAGGTCCGTCGTATATGCTTCTGATTTTTTTCGACCATAATTATACAGGACTAACAGGAAATGGATTAGGTCCAGGTATGCAAGTCAGAGGCGGCGCTACACCAGGGCGCGCCAGGGCAAATGCCGTGGTAAAAAAAAGCCTTTGCCCTGGTCGATGCCCTGCCAGAATCTTTGCCCTGTCCAGAATTTGTTCGGGCAGATTTGTTATATCCTGAGATATAAATTCACTTAATTAACTGACTTTAGACAAATATAATAGTGTTGGGGGCGATTTATGGCAAGCGCGATAGCGCTATCTTATATGGTCAACATTTAAGCTCGCGCTACCGCGCTCTCCATAATTCGCCCTCTGCGCTGGTTACTTGTATGACTGCCCTGGCTATGCCCTGGTTACAAAAAGTGTCTAGCGCCGCCGCTGATGCAAGTGTAGGACTATTTATCATAAATCATAATTATATCATACATCCAGTGCTTTTTCAGCCGGAACGGCGTTCCGGCACCTTTTTCAGCCACTAAAAAATAATTTATTTATTTTAATAATAAAAACAATAATTTAGTTTTTTTAATTTGACTTAAGTGTTTTTGAACTGTTCTCAGTACTTATTGAGACCCCTCCCAACCCCAATCCCATTTTTCTCGTGATTTTAGCCCGCCCATAATTGCTGCGTTCCGGAACCTATTGTTCCGTTCCGGAACCTTTCTTTCTAGAAAAAAGCCCTGCATACATCATAATGTCATATGATATATCTTATGATATATAATATCTCAAGATAGCTTATGTAATATGATATATCTTATGATATATTGTATCTCATGATATATTATATCTCATGATATCTTATGTAATATGATATATCTTATGCGAAATATTTCCAATAGTACATATGGTACCCAGTGTAGGCTACTCTGTACAGTAGACCCTATTCCGTGCACAGTACGTAGTATAGAAAGTATTTTGTGGCGCTATATTAGGTGGTTGTAGGCCTATGCATAAATCCTTGGTTTTGTAGGCTATGGATACATCTAGCATATATTTTCTAGCCACTTACTCAATGATATTCCGATGAACGGGATGGTCAGAAGGTTGCTGCAGACATTTGCCCGTCCAGAGAGCAACGAAGATCGGACTCTTGTTTTTATATAGGCCTCAGTTGTCTATGAGGCACATCACGCATTCTCTAGAAACGGGTTATCTGTTTATAGCTGAAGATATAGATCATTTCACAATACCCTAAGGCTTCGCTGGGCCCTCAGCCTTTGTCTGAAGAAAGGGTGCCTTATAAACTATAAAGTGTGAACAGCGGTCTCATTTCTGTCATCTGTGGAGCAGAAATTTAAAGTTATGCTACAATCGAGACCTCTGTTCGTATACTTTATACGGCCGCTTCTTAATTTGCAGTCTTATATAAGTATCTCCAGCCGAAACCAGTTTGGGGGCCAACTGAGTGGCGTGGCAGCTTTGTCCGATTAGCCCCATGGGTGGAGTGCTGCACTGATGATTCATTTCCCACTCGCATTTCGCTCCTACACCTTAATTTAACCCTCACTCCTGCCAACTATGAGTGGCCTAATGTGTAGGTCCTATGTGATGAAATATTTAGGCAACGAGATAGCCTAGGAGCTATAATCAGTAATGATACTTCCACCTGACTAATTTGTTTCTATTAAGCCCCCTATTACCGTTCGTACCGCTTGGATTGCTTGACACCATTTCGGGTGGGTTATTGTTGTGAGCCAGTACCAAGGACCCGCTAAAGATTTAGGGATCTTTTGGCTTATTAGGCGATGATTCACAGCACGTGTTTAGACTTCCAACTAACTCGTAATCATGAAAGGACCTATAGATACCCGCCGTCTGTTTAGATACGTATTCTTCTTTTCGATGCATTGTAACTTGTACGTTTGTCTTGCTTCTTTTCCCGCGATAGAATGAATTTGTAGGCCCGTGAATTTGTAGGCCACTCGTTCATAATATGATTGTCGGCTTCTGAACGTCAGTGAACCCAGAACAAGGACAAATGGACTACTCGACAGCGCTTCCTGTCTCCCATTGTTCAAAGATTGCGACTTTAAAATGGTCTTGTTTTATTACTGGGGTCCAAAACAATGTGGGAGAAAGAGAGTAAGAGGGCTACTGGGTCCCCTATCAACCAGCCTTTGCAGCACCCAGCGTTTTTCTGTGGACTTGGCTACACGTTACCCTGAGTTTTCTGGAGGGCCACACTGAATTTTCCGATTGATGTCCTGAACATCTAATTAAATATGTACATTTTCGCTGTGTTTGTTATAGCCTACAGTAAAACCCACATGGTCGTCGTACAGCCTAGTGTCCCACACGTCATCTAAAGAGGAGTGCAGAGATGCAAGGTGCCGTCGAATGGAGCCTCCTTGGCGCTGTCTAGCTTGCCTGTTGGGTAATAATAGCCGGCTTTCAAGTTGCCAATTACATCTGAACTAATTTTATAACTTCGACAGCGATGTTTATCGTAAGAATTATGAGCAACATTCTTCCGCCACGAATTTGATTAGTAAGTTTGGACAATGCACAATGGATGAACCACAATCCGAGGAAGTTATTCCCCTGAAGTACACAAGAGAAACTATAATAGAAACGCTGGAATGCACCGATAAGCATCAAACTCAGAAAGACGCCAAGGACGCGACCGATAAACAAGGGCTTTGGGATCCAAAAGCCCTTGCGTTCTTTCACCGTTAATGCCGCTGGTCACTCCTCTAACCCGCACGCCCTTACCTGTGGTGTTCCTCAATGTTCTGCCCTATGTCCTCTGCTGTTCATCCTTTACACATCCCCACTCAACAAACCCATTTCCTCGTCATCTGTCGACCATCACCTCTGCTGACGATACACAACTGTTCATAATCGATCTTCCCTCGCTCCCTTCCAGATGCACTAAATAATCTGCGTAATACCATCAACCAGACATCAGCCTGGATGACCGCCAACCTGTTATACCTAAACCCTTCAACAACAGAATTCCTCATTCTTGGCCTCTGCGAGCAATTAAGCAAAGTAACCTATCCTTCCGACCTATCGTCAACAGATCTCACTTCCCCCGTACTTTACTCTTGCTCTTGTCCTGTCCGCAATCTCGCAACCATCTTCGATAAAACTTTACCTTTGCCGACAACATCACCCAGCTATCTCGCACCTGCTATATATGCACATTCGTGGCTTTCGTCGACTGCGCCCAATACTTGATTACAAGACCGACTGCACAATAGCCACCTCAATTGTTCATTGCAAACTCGATTACTGTAATTCCCTTTACTACAATATTGACTTTTCTCAAAGAAAACGCCTGCAAACAATCCAGAAAGCTCTCGCCCGCGCAGTAACCAACATTCCCAAACACCACCATATAACCTCTGTTCTGAAATAACTATATCTTCGTTTGTTGAATCAGTTTTGAAATACCGTAACTATATCTTCGTTTATTGAATCAACTGATTCAACAAACGAAGATAGGCCCTATAGTTTCACTTCATTGGCTAAAAATCCCTGGGCACATTCTTTACAAAATTGCATCTCTTACCTACAGCGCCCTTCAAACCATCTCTTACCTACAGCGCCCTTCAAACCTTTTAACCCTCTTACATTCGCCAGCTATTCACCATCCATCCGGCCAGGTATACTCGCTCATCGTCATATCTCTCTATTCCAGCCTCGAGTCTCCTCCTTTCTGAAATTTTGCAACCTCCAGTGTGCTCATCCTCCTGTCTCTGTTGATTTTACCTCTCCTCAGTTGGACTCTGGTCTGTAGCTTTGCACTCACGACTGAAAACCGAACTCTTCAAGCTATCCTATCCTGATTCTATGCCTGCGCTACCCACAACCATCATCATCACCGATTACCACCGCAGCACCATGCTGTCTCCTCGGTTTGACCACGCCGGATTCTGACCTGGCACCGGAACGAACAAGGCAGCCTGAGTATTGCGGACTTGATTTGATATAGCGCCGGTGATGAGCTGGTCTCCCTGACGTGGCTTTTGTGGGGCGCTGAGAAATTTCGGATATTAACATTTAACATTTAACTGCAGGAGCGCCCGACACTATTCTGAAACACAGAGAACCAGTTCAGAACTTGATAAATTGTGAACAGGATCATACAGGTCCATATATTAAACGGTGCTTTACAAGAAGCCAAACACATCCTGAGATACATATATGCCTACATACATATATAGTATATACATACACGTATATATTATACATGTACATACATACATGCCGACGACATACAGTCTTACACCCACTGCTTTCCCTCTGACGACGACGCTGCGGTCCGTCTCATGTTCCACTCCACCGAAGCCTTGGTCGCCTGGATGTCTTCCAACCGCCTTCGCTTGAATCCCTCTAAGACTCGATACTTGTTGCTGAGCACCACTAGGCAACTTGCTAAGATTGATAATTCTAGTCTTACCTCTGAGTTCCTTCATATTGTCTTTTCCTCCGTCAGAGATCGGCGTCATCTTGGATTCAGAACTCACCCTCTCTCCGCATATCTCGCAGCTAAGCCGCGCTTGCTTCTTTCAGCTGCGGCAGCTTCGCGTGGTTCCCGCTCTCTTTCCCCTATCTGCTGCTACTCGTCCATGCATTCATTACCTGTCGGCTTGACTACTGCTGCTCCCTCTATATTGGGCTTCCCCTCACTCGACTGAACTGCCTCGAACGCGTACTGCGTTCCGCTGCGCGTTTGATCGGGCGCATTCCTAAATTTGGCCATGTGTCTGAATACATGCGAGAAGTCCTCCACTGGTAACCACTCACGCAGCGCATTGTCTACCGGGTTGCCTCCGTTGTCTGACAATGTCAGCTTGGCCGTGCCCCTCCAATCTGTGCGAGCTCTGTTCTCGTGCCTCTGTTCCAGTTGGTCAGCGCTCTCTTCGCTTTGCCATCCGTGGTGACCGCTCTGTTCCCTTCGCACGCACTATGCAGCAGCGCGATTTCTCCATGGTTGTACCCAAAATTTGGAATGGGCTTCCTCCTGAGTTGCAGTCTTGTCCTCAGGACTCGTCCACCGCTTTCTTCTCTGCTCTAAAGCCTGTTCTCTTTCGCCGGGGTTGGGTTGGGAGAACCTCTGAATAGTTTCCTTGAAGGGGCGCTATAACTCAGTTGATTGATTGATTGATTGATTGATACATTCATTCATTCATATATATACATATATATATATACATATATATATATATATATATAATAAATACATATATGCATGCTTGCATACGAATTATTTGAAGTTACGTCAGAAAGGGCACGTTCCGGAAGTGCAGATCTGTTGTTTTAACTTGGCACTTTAATTTTTAAAAAGTGCCAATTCTAAATTCGTGTGAGTCGAATGCATGGGTGTCCGGAGGGGGGCGCAAGGGGGCGCATTTTATTTTTTAAAAGTCCCAAATTATTGAAACGGAGTTCACCTGAACAGTTGGAAATCATCAATGCCATGAACATGCGCAGAGCGATAGAAGCCAGGTGTGACATCTTGATTTTGCAAAATCAGCGATTTAAACCATTTCGTCAGGGAATTTGTCTCTTCCGTATATCGTGGCCAGCCAGAAGGAAAATTCTCGAATCTTGGCAGGCTCTAGTCTGTCAAAATCTGCTACAACTTGGAATATAATTATGACTAACGTCATTGTAAGCGTAAATTAATTATCTGCCTCAGGCCTGGATTAACCACGGTTCCAGTAGGTCCACAGACTCAGGCCTACTAAACAGTTAACATAAAAGGGGCCTACTAACAGTATGCTACCTTAAAAATTTTAACTAAATGAAATAATATTATTTTATTTCAAATGTTACATCGTTGACATGTAACAACTGAAATATGTTTAAACGCGCTAGTTTTACTGCAACAATGATAGTTACTTGCAAAGGACAGCCAAGACAATAATTATGAGATTTTAATTGTGACCGTTAGCTCCGTTAGGCCGTTAGTGTTCCCACGACAGTTTACTCTGCTGAGGCTGCTTTATTATAGCCTCTTCCGCCATCACCGTTGAGTGTCGGCATTTTGAGTCAATTGCCGTCAGTGACAACCAAACCATCGCCTCTCAAAATGTTGCAAATAAAGCAGGAATACTTTTCGTAATCAGGATTTCCGAATGTTTGCATTGCTGTACGTAGATATCTTACACTTCCTGTGTCTAACTACAGCCGTGAAAGATCGTTTAGTCACCTAAGGCGCATCAAAAATGCTTTCAGATCAACGATGGGACAAAATAGACTGACAAATTTAAGACTTATAAACATTGAATGTGAACTTTTACAAAAGGCCAGATATTCAGGATATTGTTGACAGTTTTACCATTATGGAAGCACGTTGTAAAAGTTTTAAATTCGTAAATATCTTTTCTGTAATGTAAATTTCGTCAACACTTTTTGGCCTACTACACAATTTTGGAGCCAGGCCTACAAAATGTTAATCCAGCTCTGCTCTACCTTATAAGCGACGTCAGCAACTTGTCTTTAATGTCCAAATAAGTTTAGCAAGCAAATTGTCTCTACCTTGCTCGCTGCTATATGTATGCCAGGAAACAAACGCGTCGGAATAGAAACGAAGTTGAGCCAAAAGAAACGCATGTATAGGCCTACACAGCGGTTGGTTACGTGGCTGACATTTCAAATTTGCTTAAAATGCAAATTCTTGCTTACACTGAAACTAATTGCTCTTTCTTGTGAACAAATAATTATTTGGTGTAATAGATTCTGTTTGTCCTGCAGTATTCCGACTCCAGTGGGGGCCCCTGTAAGCGGAGGCCCATGTTAAAGCATATTGAGCATTCTCTCCCGATCAATTCATTGAAAAAAAATAAGCAGGGTCGAGGTCATACGGTCGCTATAGAAAATCGCTACTATATAGGCCTAATGTAACACAACAGATTAACGTCATAACCACATGTATACGATTTTCGCTTTTCCGAAAAGCGAAGCGGCCATGTCACGTGATGAACCAGCCAGTAAACAACTGTAAACTGAGTCACAATCTCTTCAAACATTCGCTGTCTTTTCCGAAAAGCGAAGCGGCCATGTCACGTGATGAACCAGCCAGTGGCTATCCTGCTATCCTTGGTGTTATGAGATTGAGCTGCATGTGATCAAATTTCCGCTTGTGGTCGTCATAGTTTTCTCACACTTTGATCAAGTTGCTGCAAAAGATGTGCGATATTCGAGAAATGTTTAATAGTCCTTAATCGATAGGCCTACACTGACGAAGCATTGGGTCAATTTTTACATTTTAATGCAAAAAATTGGAATTAGTTGTAGTAGGGTCCCTACATGCATTTTGTTTTCATTATCCGAAACAGCGACGTTTTATGACTCTAATATGGTTATACTACAATATCATTACAAGAGTAAATCATAAAAATTTAGTATTTTCCTCAGTGGAAAAAAGTCCCAATGCAGGACACCACGGGAGCATATTGGGTCAAACAACGGATCTTGTTCTAATCATATAAGTCTTTACAGGGGCGTCTACACCATAGAAACCATGGAGCAAATGCTCCATTAAAGAAATAGGGAGGAGATCTGTCAGTGTGTGTGCCAACATTTTAGGGGGAAGGAAGGAGAAGGGGGGAAAGAGGGGGAAAAGGGAAGTTGCTCCGATGACTTAGGGGGGGGGTAGACGCCCTGAGTCTTTAAACTAATTCTTTTTGATCAGGTATACGTACGGTCAGATTATCAAATGTGTTGGATTCTGATCTACTGATGTTAAGAGCTTCGTTATCAAATGCACATGGCATCAGACGATAATCGCATCGTTGCCAGGAATGATTCATCCTAGTCTAACTCCAATTTGTCAGCAAAACTCGATGTAACCATCACCTGATTATTACGAAGAGAAACCAGAGCTTGGCTTTCTTGAACATTCCTATTATGGTCTTTATTGCTGTCTAACTGGGTCATCTCCGTCAGCGCCAAGGCCTCAAAGGACTACGTCATTTGTCATTTCAGAAAAATTTCTTGATGTGCAAAGGAAACATTACAAATAAAAAGCCAGCAATGATTTCACTTTCAGACTGAAGGCCAGACTGAAGGTCAAATCAGTTGTTAAGATGAGATAGAAACGAGCATCGCTTTTGAGAGCTACTTGAAAAGCGTTTTATTAAGAAGTTTCATGCATACCAGTATTTACATACATGCATGCTTACATACATTATAAAATAAAAATTCATCTGAAGGGGCGTCTTGTCACACTCTACCGAGAGATTTAACTTTTAGTTTTGCAAATACTTGAAAATCCGCCTCCTCTGGTTGAGCAATTTAACCACTAGTCTGAAGTGATTTGAGATCACTTCGAACATTACAAATTAGAAAAAACCGGCAATGATTTCACTTTCTGATTGAAGGTCGGAATGAAGGTCAGAGCATTTGTTTGAATCAGGTATAGTCACATCATGGGCAACGCTTTTGAGAGCTACTTGAAATGCGCAATAATCAACATCTTCATGCACGTATACATGCATTAGCACAAGTACACACATTAATATAAATATACATACATACATGTACATACATACATACATACATACATACATACATACATACATACATACATACATAGTTACATACATACATACATACATACATACATACATACATACATACATACATACATACATACATACATACATACATACATACATACATACATACGGTGCTTTTTTTCTAGAAAAAAGGTTCCGGAACGGAACAATAGGTGCCGGAACGCAACAATTATGGGCGGGCTAAAATCACGAGAAAAACGGGATTGGGGGTTGGGAGTGGTCTCAATAAACACTGAAAACAGTTCAAAAACACTTAAATTAGATTAAAATAACTAAATTATTGTTTTAATTATTAAAATAAAAAAATATTTTTTAGGAGCTGAAAAAGGTGCCGGAACGCCGTACCGGCGCGTTCCGGCTGAAAAAAAGCCCTGCATACATACATACATACATACATACATGTCGTATGTGTATACCTACACCTTGGAGATAATATTATACAGAGATCACGCCGACACACTTCAACTCGAGCTCATCGTAGCTTCTCCCGCGTGATGCCAAGGGTAAATTCGTATTGTGACGGTGGTGTCCGGTCACCAATACTATTGAACCTGTGTTGTAATATTCTGTTTACGACATGACATTAGTTTTGCTTGAAGCAGGTTCAAGCAACGTGACTGTTGCTCGGCTCTATAGTCGTTTCATTGGCGTCAACATGTTGATAGTCGTGAAACAGAATGTGGACATTGTACTTCGTTATCTGCGGGTGACCTTAAAGTAGAGGATAAAGCAGGGAGGAGGGAGAGGGAATGGGGAAAGCAAGGGGAGGGAATTGGTCACCATCCCTTTGTGTGATAGAGTTGCGTCCTTGGTTATACCGTCCTTCTGGAGTAGTCCCCCTCTGCATTTACGTACTTCAGTCTGCAGCTGTCTTCGACTCTGTGCAACGTACATTTGCAAACTGTCTGTTAGGATAGGTAGTCATAGGGACAGCGCTTGTGTGAGGTACTAAAAATGCGCTAAATTATGTGTCCTAATGCACGTCCATGGCCGGTGCCAGACTATTTTCCCCCAGGGCAAGGCGAGCTACTTGCACACCACCCTCCCCCCACAAAAGCCAACTTAGATTTTAAGGCACATATTTTTTAAGGCACATATGTTTTGTACCAAAAAGCGCAAAACTTGAAACTGTTAAATTTATTTTAAATTGCAAGAATACGTTGACAGCTCCAATTAATTAAATACAATATTAACAAATAATGTTAGTAATGTTTTTAAAGATGATTGGCGTGCTACTGAATACCCCTACCTTCGCATCAATTATTATCTGATGAAAAAACAGTTGTATGGTGGCAACGGAAACTTTCTCACAGACCCTTCGCTTTGTCCATCCTTCGCTTACTCTCTGTCTCTCCCTTTGTCCCCTCCGTCTCGGCTTCTTTCTTTTTGAGTCGGTCTTCCATCACGCCAATTCCCAATTGCGCAATTGTCCACTCTCGTGTTTAGGCCTACATCTACACGCGCATTATAACTGCGCGTTTTAAGTCCTATTTGGGTTGAGCCAAATGCGCACAGGTTAGGCCTACATACCTATCAGATGATAATTATTTAAGAAATTTCCACTGGTGGAGATATTTTGAAAAAGGGCATTTTTCGCGCGTAATAATATTTTAAGTAAAAAAGCACTTGGGAGTTGGGACAGTACATTAAATATTTGAACTTTCAAACAGTCAAATTATCAAAATGAACTAATTATTAATGAGGATTTCAGCTTCAAGCCTCAAGGTCATAATAAAATCAAATCAATCATTTCATCGCTGGAGGTGACATGGTGGAACTAAAAAGGGCAAAATTCACTGGTGGGGAAAAGGACAAGCACTGGTGGGGAATTTGAGACGGCTGGTGGGGAAATTTCCCACAGTTTACATGTCAAAATATGCCCTGGTGCCTATATCAACGCGGTAAAGTCTAATGCACATTAAATTTTTACGTCATTGATCAATGCGTGTGTCCTAACTGTTTACCTGACCTTGCTCGGTTTCCCTGTCCAGTTTTAGCCTAAAGCTCTACCCTAGGGTAGTCTAAGTACTTGAAAATGTCCTTCATGCGTTTATGTCAATATGGTCACGTATTAAATTCTACAGTCAAATGCGTACGTTATGTCTGTCCACATGGGCGGCGATCATGGGATCGAGGGGGACAAGTCCCCACCTTTAAGATTGGGAGGACACATCATACATCCTCCAACACTTTTTGAAGAAACCCCCAAAAAAGTCGTTAAATATTTCCCCCAAAATGGTTTTAAAAAAACAAATTTTGACCTATTTTTTGAGCAGATCAGTTAAAACTCTTTTCACCAGATCAGTTCAACAGTGTCCCCCGACCCCCAACTGTGAAACAAGATCGCCGCCAGTGTCTGTCCATCTGATCTTATCCTGTTTACGTGTCCGGTTTTAATTTCTACACAATCTTAAGGTCACATCTACTGCTCGATTTATAATCTAAGGAACTGGGGCAATGCACGTGTCGTTTTCTGCTAACCTGACCTTGCCTTGTTTGCCTGTCCAGTTTTGAGTTCTACACAAGGTCAGTCTGAATTCACAAGTCATGCTCTCAGTTTTATGTCATAACGGTTACCTCTTCACTATGGTTAAAGTGGTTTGAGTGAGCAGTGGGAACGCCAAAGAAGAGTTTCATTGGAACGCATGCGTGAGCAGTGGGAACGCAAGCAAAGAATTTCGAGAGCAGTGGGAACGCCGTTCCCACCCCCACTTCAACGCCTGCCTCTACACAATAATAATTATTCTACGCATTTAGTTTCGTATTGATCATCATATGGTTTCATATGATGATCGGAGTAAGGCTGTCTGGTGGGCCTAATGGTAGCGACGGCCCTACTGATACACACATGCACACACTTACATACAAGCACGGTATATTGTGTTGGTCAATATTTCAGTTAATTATTTATTTAACTGAGGCAACTGTTAATCTAGCACATATCCGATTTGATGTCAGTGGACTGCATGACTTTCTGGGTGTTAATTTGACTACGGGTTGATTTTTGGTGCTCCATCGGTTGGTGCCTTGTGCTTAAGACACAGGTGTCATAGAAGTTCATAATAGATAACAATAATCCGGGGACATCCACGGCGTCATTAATATAATCACTCATTTTCTGCTTTTTATTACCGATCCAACCCCAGCGTATCAAGAACATTAGAATGGGTGGGGAGAAGTAAGCAAGACTGTAAAAATGTCAT
Organism: Allolobophora icterica; assembly: GCA_963556255.1. Taxonomy (NCBI): domain Eukaryota; kingdom Metazoa; phylum Annelida; class Clitellata; order Crassiclitellata; family Lumbricidae; genus Allolobophora; species Allolobophora icterica. The sequence goes on along the minus strand of OY744610.1, from coordinate 34,411,421 downwards.
CAGATTTTTTTTAAATCTGACGTTTAAACCTGACTTTTTAAATCAGAACTGTTGATGCCGGCTTTCCTCTTTCTTCCATCGAAATTTATAATGACCTTTGTTTAAACATTGGACCACTTTAAGGTCGTCAGTTAGTTATACAGTGACTGAATTCTGTGTCGAAAGGCGATAGCTGCATGTGTATATATCGGTTACGGAGCTATGCCAACAATTGTCAATCTGCCTGGTCTTCCGATGATGAAGCCTATTCGACATCGGAAGCCTAAGGAAGAAAGAAATAGTCGAGAGTGCACAAATGATCGTGCAGTCTGCGAGTCTCCAGTAGGCCCACCGTCAGTTTACTCATGTGGGCCCTATGGTTGAGATTACCATGGGCGGCGATCCCGGTGGGGTCGAGGGGGACAAGGCCCCCCACCTTTAACGGTGGGGGACACACCATACAGTTGTCCCCCAAAAATATTTTGAAGAAACACAAAAAAATGGTCGACAAATTTGTTCGCACGTGAGCGCGAAAAATTGTTTGACCTCTTTTTTGACCAGATCAGTTCAAAACTCTTTTTTGACCAGATCAGTTCAGGTTTGTCCCTCCCCCACTTGTCAAACAAGATCGCTGCCAGTGGAGATTACAGTCTTCGATGCTATTTCTGAGCGTGAATGATTTCATTGATGCACCAATATCATATCGTCAAGTAATGCTAAGGAAAAAAATATTGCCAATGAATATGCCCTAAGAAGAATTTAGGCCTATCACCAGTGCAGAACTGTTACACGTTTACTGTAGGGTCAAAATTATCGGTCAGTATTGGGTAACAGGTACTTGTAAGGGTCTTAAATGCGTTACGCTATCAACATCCATGCCGTATTATTAGTCCGTAAGAATATGCTACACTGGGTAGAGTAGCATGGGCGGAGTTTGGTTTTGGTTCATGGGGGGGGGGCTAAAGCATACCTTCACCTCCCCTCCTCCCCGCCGCAAAAGCGCCCTCCTTTAAAACGGAGGCGGTTTGGGAGCGATTTGAGCCCCCAGTCGGGGTCGGGGCATTTTGTGCATACATGGTACTAATTTCGGATTTCTGGTGAGAAGATTTTGAAGGATTTTACTGCTTTAAAAATGCATACTGTGAACGAAAGAAACAACATTGGCATCAGAATCATGGGCCGTGCAACACACTGGCTGCAATTGTGTTGCGTTTAAAACAACTTTTATAAGCTACAGCGTTCAAATTTGATATGGAGGTACACAGCCGTGGACATGCACAATGCACACGGGGTGTGCCATTACTTTGCCATCCTGCGCTGGTCCATCTCAGCGACGGCTGGGCTCTTGTAAATTGTATAATCATGTTGCTGTTTTACTTATGATTACTTAGAAACTGAAATTTTGATGCAAAATCAACACGAGTTGATTCGCAAGCAACATGGCGTCAATAGTCTGCTGCAGCTATTTCCGCCTAGCAATTGTAAGTAAGTAGATTGCCTACTGAACTCTATAGTAAAGTGTTTGGATATTCCGTGGTTTAAACTATTCACAATGCATATCTTTCAGACTTCACTGTTGTCACTGCTCACTGAATACTTCCGTCCTTATCATTCATCAGTCATCACTATACCTTAAATTTCTTAATGATGCACGGTCAAGTCTGTGGGCTCATGGGGGGCTTAGCCCCCCTACCACTTATAAACTCCGCCCATGTAGAGTAGACACTATATATTAGGACATAACATCACTTGCACTAACACTAAGGGGAGCAGTGGACTTGACGAATGATCGAGGACAATCAGTGGCGGCAATCTTGTTTGACATGTTGGGGGGGATACGGGACACTTTTGAACTGATATGGTCAAAAAAGAGGTTAACAAATTTTCACGCGCGAAAAAACTGTGTTGACCTTTTTTGGTGTTTCTTCTAAATTTGTGGAGACAATTTATAGCGTGTCCCCCACTGTTAAAGGTGGGGGTCTTGTCCCCTCGACCCCCCGGGATCGTTGCCCATGAAGAAAATGGCGATCATTGATTCGTACCCATCGTCGCCAAATGGCTGGCGTCAGGAACTGCATGCTGGTGATGATAGTGGTGGTGGTGACGACGACGACGACGATGATGATGATGATGACGATGATGATAAGGATATACGCCGGAGCACGTGGCCTTCTGTGTTTGGGTTCAGAGGGCTTTCACCTCCGGACGATTCACCTCTAGGGGTATTCACCTCCGGACGTTTCACCTCCGGACGTTTCACCTCCGGACGATTCACCTCTAGGGGTATTCACCTCCGGACGTTTCACCTCCGGACGTTTCACCTCCGGACGATTCACCTCTAGGGGCTTTCACCTCTAGGGGCTTTCACCTTTAGGGGCTTTCACCTCTAGGGACTTTCACCTCCAAATGTAAAATGAGACCTTTTGAAGAGATTTATTTACGCCGAAAGCATAACAGACAACATAAAAACTATGAAACTAATTATCACTAAGCAATGAAGTAGATTTCTTAGTGTCAACATGCAAACTGTGCAAACTATGCAACTAATTATTGTGTCATAAACAGGCAAAGTCAGGCAATAATACTAGGCTTACGTAATGAAGCAGATTTCGAACGCCGAAAACGAAACAATTGGTCTGTCCTTATCATCTGCCGTTATCAGGTTATTAGGTGTCTACTTAACTAGGTTTTTTTTTTTTATCAATCAATCAGTTTATTGACTCATCAAACATTACATAAACAAACACATTAGGTTAAACAAAATAATACAAACTCTTTGTAGCAAAGTGCATTTATAACCTGAGCTTACAGTACGAGACAATGAGTCAGCCGAAAAGGATCAATAGACCCGCTAACAACTCGGCTGGCTCATTTACCAGTCTATTTTGTGTTAACTCAACGCAGTCACAGAAGCAGTTTATCTCATCACATGGAATAGAAACATAAGGCAGAACAATAAGCATGAGGCAGCAGCTGCCAAAATACTTTTCACTGTGTCAGTAATAAAAACATCTTCAATCTAGATTTGAACTGATTTAGAGTTACAACAATTTTTAAGTTTTCTGGGAGCGAGTTCCATGTTCGCGGACCTGAGCATTTAATAGAAAACTGTCTTAATCTAGTTCTCGCATAATCACCTCTGTAACAAACCGAGGTTCTAGTATTGTGATCATGTATATCCTTACCCATAAGGAAGAAATTTTTAAAATTTGAGGGTAATAAATGTCTGTGGAACCTAAACATAAACAAGCTTATTTGAAGTTTATTTATACTACCTAGATGCATAATCCTATATTTATTGAAAATATGCTTGGTGCTAGATAACCAATGAAGCCGAAAGATTACCCTAACAGCTCGTTTCTGGAGAATTTCTATAGGTTTTAAGTACGATGGATAATTAGAGCCCCATGAGATATTACAATAGGATAAATATGGGAAAATAAGAGTATAATATAAACTAAGTAATGTAGTGCTTGATAAGCAATGTCGTACACGGGATATAATACCAATACTTTTGGCTATCTTCTTAGCTATATGATTTATATGATCCTTCCATGTTAAATATTGATCCAAGTAGACTCCGAGGAATTTACATGAATTCACAAGGTTAATATTTACACCATCTAAAGTAACTTTTAAATCAGAAACATTGATTATCTTCCGCTTTGGACGAAAGATAATGAAATTAGTCTTGTCAATGTTCAAGGATAATCCATTGGCCTTGAACCATAGGCCAATTACATCAAGCTCGGAATTGACTTTGTTAAACAGAGATTGCAATGACCTGTCAGAGGAAAATGCATTTGTATCGTCCGCAAATAATACAAATTTGAAGACCTTAGATGTATTGGGTAAGTCATTCACGTAAATTAAAAAAAGTAATGGTCCCAATATGGAGCCCTGAGGGACTCCACATGTAATAGTGTGCAATGGAGATAGTACGCCATTAAAACTCACACATTGCAACCTGTTTTCAAGATAGTCTGTAAACCAATTAAGCATATTGCCTCTGATACCATAGTGCTCAAGCTTATTTATTAGAATACGATGGTCCACGGTATCAAAGGCTTTAGACAGATCGAAGAAAACACCCATTGAAAATTCATTCTTATCCAGTGATTCTGTGATCCTATTTTGCATATCTAATAGTGCCATAAAGGTCGAGTGTTCCTTACGAAAGCCATATTGATTAGATGATAATAAATTAAACTTATTGAAATAATCCATGAGTTTATTATAAACAGTTTTCTCAAAGTATTTTGAAAAATAAGGAAGGATTGAAATTGGCCTATAGTTATTAAAACTGGACTTATCCCCAGTCTTAAAGAGAGGAATGACTTTGGCTATTTTTATATCATTGGGGACCTGACCTGAGGAAATCGAGGAGTCAATAATATATGCCAAAGGTTTAGCAATAGTTTCAATAGTGGCCCTGGCGACTGAAGGGTCAATACCATCCATTCCACAGCTTGATGTTATCCGTATTTGATTAGCCACTTCGATAACATCATTCTGCGTAACTGGCAGCATACCCATTGAAGATACACGTGAGTCTTTGAGAAATTTATCAAATGATGGGCAGTTTTCTGGGATATCAATTTTCGAGGCCAAGGCAGGTCCTATGTTTACAAAATAGTCATTGAATTTTTTTGCAATTTCAAATTTGTCAGAGATACTCGAATTTCCTGTGGTGAAGACTTCAGGGAAATTGAACCTACTACCACAGTTAAGCAAAGTTTTAATATTTTTCCAGATTTTTTTAAAGTCATTCCCACATTCCATAAACTTATTAGCATAGTATCTTTTTTCTGCAGCTATTTTAGTCTTTTTAAATATATTACGAAATTTGGTAAATGATTCTTTGTTAGAGTTGGTTGGATTTTTCAAATATTTTTTATATAATTTAGATTTTTTCTTACATGATCTCAATAACCCACTAGTCATCCATGGTTGTTTTCGTAGGTTCTAGAAGCTTTCATTGTCTTCTTATCTCAATTCATTTCTTGTGTTCGAAATCTGCTTCATTAGTTGCATAGTTTGCATGTTGACACTAAGAAATCTACTTCATTGCTTAGTGATAATTAGTTTCATAGTTTGTATGTTGTCTGTTATGTTTTCGGCGTAAATAACTTGCGTAAATAAATCTCTTCAAAAGGTCTCATTTTACATTTGGAGGTAAAAGCCCCTAGAGGTGAAAGCCCCTAGAGGTGAATCGTCCGGAGGTGAAACGTCCGGAGGTGAAACGTCCGGAGGTGAATCGTCCGGAGGTGAATACCCCTAGAAGTGAATCGTCCGGAGGTGAAAGCCTCTGATACCTGTAATTGATATTCGTTTATCTGGTCACCTGTTAAATTCTTATCGGCCTAGGTTTTATCGTCGCTTATAATGTGGTTTTTATATGGTTATTGATCTTTCTCGAAAGCCAAGTGTCTTGTTTCTCTGGCTCAACGGAATCCAGGTCTATGCCCTTCGCAGAGTAGTAGCTCTTAGTAAGCTAAACTAGGCCTACTACACACTGCTTCGTCCTGGATAAAAGAAATAATTAAACTAAGATAGTTAGCTTCAGTCCTGCATGTAGGTCTTTGCTTAATATATATATAGTCTAACATCACAAGCCTCTCTACAAAACATAAACTTGTATTGCCTAGATCTAAAAGCAGTGTGATTCTCCTCATAGATTTTATTTTAGTTATAGTTACAGTTATAGTTAATGGTTTTTCATTTTAGTTATAGTTACAGTTATTGTTAGTATTATTTTTTAGTCATAGTTATAGTTATAGTTACTGGACTTTTATTTTAGTTAATTTTAGTTGGTACATAGTTACAACTGGCCCAAATGGCGCTCCGACTGGTCCCTATTATGTCTAAAAATTTTAGGCAGTTTTTGATCTCCTCCCCTTGTCAACAACTGTCAAACATTCAAGGCCCCCTAACAAATTATGTCAAAGAAAATTACGCCATCCCAGAAAATTTCTATGACTAACAAATGCAAAAAACTGAAATTGTCGACAACAAAATGTTGTAAATCAGATTTGAATTTTATATATTAGGCATACATGTGGAATCACTGTCTGTCACAGATATTTAATGGATTTTTCCATTCAAAAATACAATCTCATTTTCTTTTAAATGTGCATTCAATTTGTTTTTATTATGAACATTTCTAATTTGAACATGAAAATGATAACTTTTTTTATAATATTCCTTTTAACATAGAAAATTAAAATTAAAAGAAGTTTCTCACTCTTTAATATTGACAATCAAAAGAAAAAAATTACCTTTCCATCAAAAAGAAACTCTAAGTATTAGATTTTCGAAAAGAACCCAGGATATTCGCAAGAGAATATGCAGCACTTTTTCTAATTTTAGCTGGGAACAATAAACAGGATAATTTAAAAACGAAGAAAATATCGAGTTTGATTAAACTACATACAAAAAAGAAATAGATCACTTATAAAGACTTTCCGAATCTATGGTTAAATTGCTTCTTGATTAAATTATTGCTGAGGTCAATTTCTCTTGAACACCCCTTCCCCTTGTCAAGAATTGTTAAACTTTTTCAAATCCCTCGCCCCATTTCGTAACATAGGCTAATTAATGGACGACCCCATGGGTAATTGAAAAGCAGTTTTCACGTTCTTATGTTTATCGATATTGCACGCACTTTATATTTCATTAACGAAAATAGCGATGAATTTTCGTTAGTGTTATTTTCGTTATAGTTATAGTTATAGTTAATGATATTTTTTAGTTACAGTTATAGTTATCGTTAACGAAATCATTTTTTTTTCGTTAACGAACATTTTCGTTATCGTTAACGTTAACGAGAATCACACTGTCTAAAAGCTTTCAAAAAGCTCATGTTTGCCTGCAATAAAATCATTTTCATCCACTTGTGCCTCTTCTCCAAAAGCTATAATAACGTTTCGTTACAAAGTTCATCGATCTGGACTCATCGATCGATCTCTGATCACTAGCGGTTGGCGCAGTTTCACAATGTCAGATAAAAACTTGATTAGGCTTCGGAATATGATCGCCATAATGTTAGGGTCTATCGACAACTCACAGGAAGCAGTCACCCCTTCCATGCAAATGTTTAGACTGTGGACATAATCAGGGCTGTAGTCGAGGGTATACGCGGGTATACAGCGTATACTCACCTCTAGAGACCATATACTCACCTCACAAAATATTTAAATTTATTTATATTAAAATACTGTAGTGTATACTCACAAAATACTGTAGCGTATACTCACCTCTAATTTGTTTCGGAAAACTAACCGGTAGCGTGTACTCACCTCTAATTTTACCACTACAGCCCTAGACATAATCATGTCGTTAACGATTAACTGAACGCTTACATTTAGATCCACGTTCAGAGATCTTTCAAGTAGTCAGGTTTCAAGTAAAATACGAGTACCAGTACTTTGGTTTCAAGTACATGTACGAGAATAAGTACTTTGGTCTCAAGTACAAATGCAAGTACTTTGGTCTCAAGTACAAGAACAAGTACAAGTACTTTTAAATTATAAAACAAGTTTACGTGGATACCGCAAGAACAATTAGGAGATATTTATTTTTTGACAATTAGCAATGATATATTTTCACTAGTCATACCGTAAGATACATTGCACTCATTCAGAATTGCTCTTGAGAAATATCAGCGATGTGAGCATTTTGTCATTCATATTCGATCTATGCGGTTTTAATATTAAGTCGCCACAACTAAACACACTTTCAACAGGTGATTTAGACGCAGGCACACGATGTGTAAGTGCTGGCTCAAACAGTTTGTCAAGAAACCTTCGCTGCATTTCCACAAGTCCAAACATTCGCCTTCATCAAAGTCACCATTGTTTTGGGCCTTTGGCATGACAAGACTTGCATTTAGCAGAACATTTGCGTCGATAGTAAAATCATCATAACCAAACTTTACGACTTTTAGGAATAATTAATTAATAGTATTTTTTACTAACGACTGCAAATTCAGACGTTCTGAAACTAGGCCTATGGCTCGCATTCACTGGAGGTAGAGTAGGCCTACGGTCAAAAAATTTCAACTACTTTTTTAGTCTTCACGACGGCAGATTCAGACGTTCAGAAAGTCTGTTAGGCTACTGGTTGTGTTGTGTGGTAAGTAGCCGAATGGATAGTGTTCGGCCTGTAACGTGGGGAACGGTGGGGATAATAGGCCTACGGGTTCGAGCCTCCTCCATTGCAATTAGGGCCTATAGGCCTACTGTGTAAATACCTTGAGCAATTAAGTCGTTTACGCACAGCTATATATATTTGCTAAGCGTCATCGATGTTCTATAATAAATCAGTGGTGCACAACGTCCGGCCCGCGGGCCAAATCCGACCCGCGACCAGTCGTCGTGTGGCCCGCGATGACCAACAGGAAAAGCGACTAAGAGCCGACACTGACATTAAGCGTGTACAGTGACTTGCGCATTGTGATCATTGGAAAAAACTACCCGTATTGTAGTAATATAGAAGTCTACGAGTCTTATCTGTACCTCTTTATGCTTACCTTTATACACTGTGTCCCAATTGAACTAATACCCTTTTTGTTTTGACAATGAATCTGTCAGTTCTAAAAACAATTCATTGAAATTTCCAGATTGAAAGAGGAATAAATAATAAACATTTTCCGACAATTTCATCAAATTCTATCAACAGCGTCCAAAGTTATGCACATTCAAATTTGGACAAATAAACTTAGAACTTTCCAACATGTAAAAATTCATTTCTAATTTTTTTTATTAAACTTTACAAATGGACAAAAACATAAAGACATCAGCATTTAAAGTTAATCTGAGTCAAATGTTGTTCTTTAAAGTTGATGTTAACAATGCCCGCCATTAGCTCGAATACATCTCTAAGGTGATCTCGCCATTCATTGATTGCACGATCAACAATTCCTTGCTCAAAATTGAAATTCCTAACAACTCGCTGTTTGAGATGATCAGCGTTGCGTACCGGGTTTAATAAACTCGTTCTTGAAGAATGCTTCATATCTTGTAGTCGAGCGGATTGAGATCAGGGCTATTGGGGGCCAAATACTGGACAAAATAAAATATGGAGTTTCTTTTGACAGCAGATCCAGTTTCTTTGGCTCGGTGAGCTGGAGCACTGTCCTGCAAGTATATGAAATTCCTTCAAAAACCTTTCTGCTCCGTAATGTTTTTCTCGTCTTAAAATTTAATCAAACTCAAGTCATCTTTACTGAAAGCATTTCCTTTTTTAATCGCCTGCTTAAATGGAAATGAAGTCAAGGTATGCAGTTTGCAAAAAAATATTTTGTCTCTTACATGTTGAAAGTTCGAATTTTGTTTGTCCAATTTTGAATGTTCATAACTTTGGACTCTATTGATAGAATTCGATGAAATTGTCTAGAAATATTGATATTTTATTCTACAAAATTTTGTTAAATTATCTTTAGAATTGACAGATTTAATGCCAAAAACAAAAAGAGTATCCGTTCAATTGGGACATAGTGTATAAGTTTTACTGCGCACATCGTCTTCGTAAGATTTGGCACGAATTCATGTGGACTAAGCTGAGTCGTCTCACTTGTTTGGCCCCCCGAGGTTTAAGAAATCGTTTAGTGGCCCTTGACCGAAAAAGATTGTGCACCACTGTTCTATATGGTCGTGTACGTGTGCACTTTGAACTTTGGAAAGAGGGCAATATCAAATACAGTTGTATTGTATTGTATTGTATTGTATTGTATTGTATCGTATCGTCTGAGATTTCGGCTAGCCAAGACCTTTTCAAATCCCCGAAAATGTCCAGTGACCTTTTAACTGGCCTATAAGTTCAGCAGATTTGTCACTATTTTTAATTTTCGTGAACAATTCTGAGCCTATATAGGGCCTATACTTCCATCGCCATTCGCCCATAACTGGTTTGAGACTAACTCAATGGCGTGGACCCAGTGCTGGATTTAGGCATAAGGTAAATAAGCCATAGGCCCTACAGGCAACAGCTTAGGGCCTCACAATCCGCACGGACCTAAAAATTCAGATTTTGGGGAGCTATTTAATTTTAATTTTTGTGTAATGTGTGTATATACATATATATATATATTATATATATTATATATATACAGGGCTGTAGTGGTAAAATTAGATGTGAGCATAGTTCGAGAATTCGTGACTTTCGGTTTTAAAATTCGTAAAAATTCGCGAATTTTTGGTCTATTTTAAAATTCGTAAAAATTCGTAAAAATTCGTTGGGCCATTGTTGGGCCTTTTTTTACATTGACAGTGGATTTTTCAAAAACAGCGTAAGCAACAACAACAAATTTGATGACGTCATGATTTGTTGTGTTAAGCTTCTGCTTAGAATTTAATGTAAAATTCAATATAAAAGTTTATTACGTAACGAGTTAATCTAGTTGAAATCTTATTTTTAAAGATGAAAGAACATGGATGGGAGTGGAAGTATGTAGTAATTTTGGAGGAGAAGGAAAAGGTAATCCAAAAATACAGTGTTGTTTTTGTGACAAGGAATTTGTTGGTTGTTCTGCCGGAATTCGGGAGCATTTGCATGGCGAAAATACAGAAACCAGAGTCGAGTGGGAGCAGTGGACTGTTACTGACTCACAATCAGAGGACGATGAAGTAGAAGACACAACTCGGTGAACGTTGCCAACTCTTTTTAATCATGTTTGGTTGCAAGCAGTATTAGAGGCTGACTGGTGACACTGGAGCTATATGGGGCACTGGTGGTTCTTCGTTCTGCTGAGTGGCACTCACAGTCACACACCCCAACTATGATACAAATCAAATTTCAAGACTTCAAGTAGCACAGTAACTGAATTTTAGTACTATTGTGTTTCTAGTCAGCTATCTTTTACGGCTGATAGATTGCCTATGACATTGACATTTACTTGCATAAAAAGTTCAAAAGTAAACAAATAATAAAATTCGTTACCATGGCAAAGAATTCTATTATTTTATTACTTTACGAATTTTTACGAATTTCAAAACTGCAGTTTTAAAATTCGTTAAAATTCGTGAATTTTTAAAATTCTTAAAATTCGTAAAATGAGAATTCTCGAACTATGGATGTGAGTATACGCTACCGGTTAGTTTTCCGAAACTAATTAGAGGCGAGTACACGCTACCGGTTAGTTTTCCGAAATACATTAGAAATGTGTACAAACATTTTGCGAGGTGAGTATACGGTCTCTAGAGGTGAGTAGGCCTACACGCTGTATACCCGCGTATACCCTCGACTACAGCCGTGTATACATGGGCGGCGATCACGGGGGGTCGAGGGGGACATGACCCCACTTTTAATAGTGGGGGGACACGCCATACATTTGTTGAAGAAACACCAAAAGGGCGAATAAGTGTAAATGCGCGCGAGGGTTTTTACTGCCTTTTTGACGAGGTGAGGTAAACAGGGGCGCCGCCAGGCTTAAAAAATTGGACGAAAACCCATCCCGTCTCCTCCCATCCACACCCGTCCTCTGTCTGACACTCGTAGTTATACACTTAAAATTACTCAGATTGACTCATAATAGTACAGTATAACACATGCATATGATATCTGATGATATTATTTATACATACTGTATGGTAAACCAAAATTACACATTGAAATTGTCAAAACTATTGATGCGATGCCTAATCCTTGTGTGGATTTGATTTGGTGGGTGGACGCACGTGCGTCCAGTGCGTCACGCTGCCGGTGTCCCGAGATATTCTATCCCCCTAAAGCGTATCCCCCCGGATGGAATAAACCGCTTTAGAGTATCCGGTGGGATGAACCATTCTATCCCCCCTCGTCATACGCATCACGATAGCCTCGACGAAATTCCAGTCAAAATCACCAAAAACAAAGTAAATTGATTTCAGGTCGACGTACAGACTAAAGATACGCAATTCAAAAATTGTATGTGTGCAATAAATCCAAACAGTACGACTGAATACACTTAGAAACCGCCAAAAATGCAAACTAAACCGAATACTCCATTTCGCTAAGGGGGATACGCATGTATGGGGGATACTCTATTTCGTGACACCGGCGCCCCTGGAGGTAAAAAAAAGGTCATCAACTTTTTATGGAGATGAATTCGTAGAAAAGTCATCAAGTTTTTGTGGAGATGAATTATTAAAAAGGAAGAATTTTTTTAATGGATTACATCTCGATCTCGCCTGAGCGGATAAAAAAGTGCCAATAGTAAAATTCTTTGTGACACTGAATTCTCTTGCGACATATTAAACGTGCAAACCGTTCTTGCTATTAAATAAAGACCTAATCAATTCGCACTTAAGGCCTGCGTAATTGCAAATGGAAACCGATGCCTAAGACTGATAATTTAGTCAACTAATAGAATAACCAGTCATATTACGCAGCAGTAAAATTAATCATACAGCGCGTAAGCGTAGCTAGTACTCCTCTACCAGCTAATCCTGCAATATAGGCCTAATGCTATTTCCAAGGGTGTCGACAGTTTTTAGACTGGGGAGGCCATGCACCCTATTTGCGGAGTGCAGGCATAGACTGCGCTTATGTCTATGTCGCCAATAGGCTAATCTGCATTAGTACTTTCGTACATTTGTGGTACTTACACTACTCCTCACTCTGTCTACATACCCCAAGCAAGGCGGAGGCTGCGATCTGTGGGAAGGCAAAATAATAAAATATTGATTGGTATTGTTTAAAAAGTGGGGGTACGGTACCCCCAGTCCAAAAAAGTGGGGGCACGAGTTCCCATCATGCCTCCCACAAATTACGCCTATATGCAACCTCAGTGACATAGCATTGCACAAGAACTGTAGTTAGTAGCATTTATTGTACAAGAATCAATTAACCTTATGCTGTGCGTTAATAATGTTAGAACAGTGCAACAAGACATACAGGTAGGCCTACTGTGTGCAATAGCATATTCGGAGGGCAAACGAATAGCCTACGCCCCGAAATTAGCCTACTTTTTTCTTCATCACACCCCAGATCCCACTATTACTTTCCCGCCACTTGGCTTCAAATGTTGGATTCGCTCCTTGATTCAAAAACAGTAGATGCTTTGAAACGACAGATTAAATGATCATGCTTCAATCTGAGCAGTTGTGAGTGAAGGACTTGCTCAAGGGCCTTACACAGTAACCGTACCAGGAGAGGTTACAAGCCGAGTGGTCTAACCAATCGGATACCGAGTCTCACGAAAGACAACTAATGATACAATAAGCCTATATGTCAAAGACTGCATTATAACAATGACACCGTGTAACGTTGACTAAATTTGGGATCCCGCCTGGAATTTGATTGTCACGAGTTTATTTTACACACTCAACGCAGTTCTTCCACTTTAAAACACCGGGAAAGCACGACTTCTACTCACCAAACTGCTCCATACTTGTAATTGCGCATTATATATAACGTCACTCCAAGAGAGACTCTTCAGAGACGCACCCGGCCCAATACAATGAAACCACGATCCAACAAATAATCTTCAAGCGTTTGCGGAAAAAAGCAAAGCGAGGCTGAGAAACTCAAATGGCAAGTTGTTAGACAGCTTGTTTTAGGAGGATGGGCCGACCACAGCAATACTTCTATGCTGGACCGTGATGTGCGGAACAAATCAATTCGCCTTACGTTGCAGAGCGAAGAAATCTGCGACCAAGGAACGCAACACTAAAAGTAGCGTATACCAGCAGCTGTAGCGCATAGCAACATTGTTAGGTATGTTCACTACTGAAGGAAACCCCTTCGAAAAAACCCACTTGCTACAGACATCCAGAGAAGATAACCGTTATTTACTGCTACAAAAACACAAACCTTGCTCAGCTAAGCTTCCAAAATTATTACGCAGGCGTATACTGTAGAGACAGTACACATAATTATGAGACAAAAGCTGACATACGCCTCCAAGTAATACAATCATCCAATGCAACATAAGTTGTGATTAGGCAATTACAAAAAAATCAAAAGTACAACACAGCATAAATTGTCCAAATACACAGTTCGTTTATTAAATAGTTCTTGCAGCGCGTCATGGTTCATGGATTTCTCGCACGTTTCGTCATCATTACTATGCACGATTTTAGTTGGGATGACCAGGAGCGAGGTGTCGGTCACGCGGACTCAACCATGCGGAGACTAGTTTATTGGCAGCCTTCAATGTTGCTTCTTGGTCTTCCAGACTCCCGAGTCCAGGATTCACCTCCACTATATCCATCACAGCCAGTTTCCCTAGACGTCAAAACAGAATCACGTCAGTTATCCTATACAGTTAGTCAATGATTATCAGCCTGAGGAGATGTTGATTGCCTTAAAATCGCTATCTGCAACGCAACAAAGCCATTGGCCAGTTGTACAACAATTCAAATAACTGGTGCACACCTTAGATACCAAGAACAAGCGAGTGTGCTGTAAGCAGCGCTTGGAAGCCTTAGGGTCTATAGTATGATTGGAGTGAATGAATGGAAAATGTAAGCAAGTAAGTACGTAGCCTAATCGTTATTAACCGGAGACAGATGCCCACACTACAACATCCATTGTTGTTGTAAATAAATAGAGAAATGCGGCACAATTTCAGTAAAGAAAACTCCATTCATTGTTATAAGCAAGCAGTGAAAAGTCTAACCTAATAAAGTATAGGCCTACAGTTATATAGATCAGAACTAACAGCATAAGACTACATATAGGCCTACGGTTGGAGGTAACCGACATATATATGATACTGGAACAATCACGAGAACAATCACGAGAACAATCACGAGAACAATCACGAGAACAATCATGAGAACAACCATGAGAAAAATCACGGAACAATCAAGAGAACAATCGTGAGAACAATCAAGAGAACCATGACAATGTTTATATTTATACAGTGAGCGAATGTTGAAGACTGTAGGCTTCTCCTTATTCCTATACACTAGTATACAGCCTAGCACAGACCCTTTAAGTCTAATCCGCCTTTGCGAGGCTCTTAATGTGCGCTATATAAATGTTTCGTTACATTACATTACCTTTAGACTATTTCAAACTGTCACCCGCATCGTAGAGTTACTAATACTACAGACGTGCAGACAGGTATTCTGTGGCAGCTAGTGTGATCCAACAAAATAATATTGGTACAGACCTGTAGCAGCAACGGTGCGAACAATGTGGATGCCTTCCTCCATTGTCAGACCTCCAGGTACTTAAAATGAAACAATATATAAACAATTAATCAACTGATGCTGACCAATGGACGACGTACTGAAGTTGCAAGTTATATTATTATTATTATTATTATTATTATTATTATTATTATTATTATTATTATTATTAATTAATTAATTAATTAATTAATTAATATTAATATTAATAATAATATTATTATTATTATTCTTCTTTATTGAAAAACCAAAAGCGAACCGCACATTGGTGAACAAATAATAGAAAATATAAATAACACGGAAGTAATAAAAGGATAATAATATTTGAACAAAGGAGTGTAAATTTTAAAAAATTAAAATATTACTAATAGTACTAGGCCTACATCAAAAGCATCATTAAAACTATAACTATTAGGGTACCGTATCTAAAATGGGTAGCAGAATAGAAATTTTAATAATTAAACAACATCAAAGAATCCTAATAATAAAACTTTTTCTAACCAGATTATCAGAATGGGGCAAAGTAAGATTATGGCCTCTGGGGCGCAACAGATATCCAGTTAATTTAATTTGAAGCAATAGATAATGAAGGACATGACCATTAAAGCTTCTTTGCGCCATTAATGAAAGCACTCACAATCTCCGCTCTGCCTATTAGTTAGCATCGTTCCGTTCTCGACTCACGGACGTTTTTGTTTCAGCGTGCTCATCTTCTATAGTCTCAGTGCCGGATTTAGACTTGATTTGGCTCTATTAAGCTACATATATAGGCCTATATATATGAAGCTTAGAGGCCCCTTGTTAAAAATTACACCAGATTCGAAGGTCTGACGAAACTTGAAAACATATTTTATGCCTTTTAATTATTTAATAGCAAGGCATTTAAAGTGAAAATGTAAATTATTTTCAAATTACTGCATTTACTGATTACATATTCATCATTTATTAAATCAGACCAAGTGAGACCAGATCATCTCAGAGTTGCATGCATCGCTGACTGTTCACTGACCTGCAGTTCCGGTGCTTGGTGCCACTGTGGGATCCAGGGCATCGATATCAAAGCTCAGATGAATCTGTCTCGTGCCCGTGGGATCGCTACAACAAAAATCAATCAACAGATCGATTAATGAATGATCTCTACTCAGAAGCGAAACACAAATATCAAGTGTATTCTTCATCACAACGGACAACGGTTTATCTACAGTATTGTATGACATAGATGTACACTCGTAATGTCGTCTACTTTAATCTTTTATATTTATGTAATGTAGTCACAAAATGTACTTCAATGTAGGGCCGATATGCAGTACAATACACAACATGTGTGTATGTATCAGGATATTTAATATAGTGCATATTTTGTACCTCATAAAACGGTGTAGTACCTCACAAAAAAGCTCCGCTGATAGGCCTATAGTATGTGATGTAATGCCTAAAACAGGGTCATTGTGCCCCTATAGCGAACTCAGCTATAACGAGTAAACTGACCTACACTGTTGGTTGGAAGATGGTACGGCGAGGGAGAGAATTGCCATGGCCACCGCCCTCATATGCCGAGGCTAAGATAATGAAGTCGCTAACACTTCATACCCATGGCTCCCTCGGGGTTAGCTTAAGGGATTGCTCTTCGTCTATTCCCGTCTTGTCCGTAGCGCCTCGTCACCATAATAATATACAACTAAAAGTTATTAATATTAATATGCGACATTAGCCTATAGGCCTATGTGTAATATCACCCTAAACAACTATAGATTCTAAAGAAAGAACTGCTTTATTCGTACTTTGACATGACGGCTTCAATCGCCATTTCGACGATCTTTTCGATCCCCTCCTTTCTGACGTCCGTTATTCTGTAGGCTTTGACATTGTGCTCTGCGATGACCTCTCTGCGTAACAATCATGCCGATTATATAATATATAGTAAAATTAAAGAGGGTAAGCTTATACACATTTGTGCTAGTGGAGTTTCAAAATAAAACAACACTGTGAAACTCCAATGTAGAAAACTTTACACTAGAGAATCTGGGTATTTTTGTAGTTAACTTTAGTTTAGAGTTCTATTATTGTTTCTTTTTTACCTGTTGGTCATATAACTTGATCATATAACTTGATCGATGTTACCGTTAAAAGTATTGATTGTGCTGCCATTTACTTGTATTACGATAAATGTTAACTAGGTGGCCCTGCTAAGCGGGATCAAGATCCCTTTTGGGTCTCCTCTTGTTGCCAAAATCAAACTTTATGCTGTATTTTCCTTGTACTTCAAAAAATGGCTTCAATAAAAGGATTGATTGATTGATTGGTCAACTAGTAGATATAGGCCTAATACCATGATTATCACATCTACTCACTTGGAGACCAGCCGACGTGAGCATGTCCAAGTGAGCATCCCAGTGAGCATAAGATGGCACCCATGTGGGCCTCTTCACGGGTCACACACGGGAATTTTGGTTCTATAAGGGCTTTATATGGGAACGTTGGCAGAGGTGGGACTACGTATTGGATTTAAGGAGACCATGCGTATTGTGTCAGCTGAAACTGGACACAATTCGATAAGACTCAGTCAATGGCGCTTTGCGTAAAATAAGTTACAAATTAATAATAATTAATTAATAATTCAGAACTGCTGCAATAAAATGGATCCATTTAACATATATCATCGACAATGTTCGCATTGTCGAACTTTGCACAACCTCAGACGCTACCAAATTTGTTACGAGTACGTCATATATAGTAGGCCTCCTTAAATCCAGTAACAGCAACGCACACTGTAGTCATCTCTGCTATAGACCGGGAAGGCTCGAGCCCGCAAACTTCAAATCACAAGGTGAACGGTCATCCGTAGTTAACTGGGCCAGTGCACCATGTGGACTAGAACTTCAATGTTTTTCTTGAGAAGAAGTTACGACCTATGTCACGCCCAGTGTTTAATCTAGTCCCCCTCTTCTGGGAGGGGAAACCAGGTTTCTGGGGGGACCAACCAATTTTTCAGACTTTTCCAACTTTCATCCAGACTTTTTACAACTTTCATCTTCGAAAAAAAGTTGATGACCTTTGTCATTCGTCCCAAGTTTCCTTTAAATTACTCTCTCAAAAAAGTTGATGACCTTTTTTAGGGATCCGTCTCTCTGGGGGTGGAAAACCATGTATCACCATCTATCCTGGGGGGAAATTGCCTCCCCAAAACTTCTCTACATTATAATATTGCCGGCCTCTGTGGGGGAAATATCAATCCTGGGGGGGGGACATTTACCCCCCCCCCCAAAGACGTCTAGATTAAACACTGGTCACGCCCATGCATCAGTTACAACAAGGCCGCATATGATGACTGGACCGTCAAACTATAGTTGTATACCAGTTGGTTAGGTAAAAATGCACCCACCAATCCCTTCCAATAATGGCTAACTACAGCGCGGACCATAAGTTCAAGGATTGATATAATCTAACTCTCAGGTAGTCATTATAAACAATAGAAACGCATAAAAACTAACAACTGGCCCAGTGAGCTACAAACTGACCTAGTAAGCTACAAACTGGCCCAATTACCTACGTTGGTTAGAGCGTACGTCCCATGCACCTCTGTGCAAGAGTGAGCGCGGATCGCCTCCCAATGGCGACTTATTTGAGAGATTTAAATCTCGGGCTAACACGGTCCGTACACGGGGACCTTAAATGGCGTGACGCCTATTCAGACGGGCAGCGGTGGTGAATGGTCTCATCCGATCAATTCGTCGAAAAATGAACAGGGTCGAGGTCATATGGTCGCTATAGAAAAACGTGTATATTTACATTTAGTAGGTCTGCAGCATTATTTATAAGGGTATGATAGGCCTAATTGTCCCCCAATATAAAATCGCGATCGTCCATTTGACAGGAATTCACGTTGCGAACAAATTTGATACATAATAAAGATATTTATAATATAGACTTGCGTAAATGGGACGAGGTTGCATTAATTAAGCCTACAAAATAGGTAACTAGCTGAATAGGTTTTGACCTACATCGAGGGACAAAAACATGTACATGAATAGGTTTAGGCCTACATCGTGGACCAAAAACGTGTGTCAAGGCTATTTTTTTTATAGTTTTCGTGTATGTGATAGATCACCTCAACATCATGCAGCATGTTGAATAGCGTCTATCCTGTAGGATTTACAAGTAGTCTATAGATAGTCTTGGTCATTTTTGACCAAGAAGTATTGATACGATTGTCCCATTCATGACAAATATAGTTGGCCTATATTTCCATGATATTGGAAAAAAATTACCCTATTTGTCTGTAATCGTACTCGTGCATCCGAGGAGCTTAAGCGCTAGTCAAATTCTAAGGTCAATCTGCCAGCTCATTAACGAGTGCCGAGTTAACCCTCTGAAGTACCCCTGGGGGTATTTTTGACCCCCACATATATTTCTTATTATATATTTCCTCAACTATGCAATGCATGCGTATTAACTTCTAAGACATTGATTCTATGTTTCTGCTCAACAGATTCATTCAATTTAGTACGTCATTCTTGAAGCAGGGAACCAGTGTTGGTGTTTGACAGAGAAAGTAAACAAATAGTAGTGCAAACATGGCGACCTATTCGCATAGCGCGGTGATGAAACATATTAATGAGTAAGCGCGGATCAAGAAAGAGACTATTCCTTCTAGAGGCAGGTACTGCGATGTGTTGGCCATGGATACTAACTAGACGAGCGGATCCTCGGATCTATGAACAGGCGTCTATGAAGCGTTGCTTTCTTGCGCTGGGAATTCCTGAGGCTGAGACACCCGCACCAGACGCAAGCAAGAAGAGAGGAAGGTGTCATGTGTGTCCCAGAGTGAAAGACACTAAAGTGAATTATAGATGCAGTAAGTGTCAGCAGTTCGTTTGCGGAAATCATGCAGCGAAATCATTCGTGTGCGATACGTGCAAGGACGACTAATTGAATATTTTCGAACACGCTTCCTTGTCAAGAAGATCGATACGAACCACAGACTTCTTATGATATATTATAATTTGGATGCTATGACTTCAGATATTATATCTACTATGTTGATATTGTGCATTAGTTGTTTCATTGGAAATATGACACCCAAAACATGCTTAAAATAGTGGGGGTCCTTTTGACCCCCAGGGGTACTGAAACGTGTTTTTCAAAAAGGGGTGCCACCGAGGGTTAAGTCAGAGGAGTTGTGAAAGGCAACACGTGGGAGCAAAGACTAGCTAGACAAGGAAAGAGAGAGGGGCCGTTAGAATGCATGGGTTGCGGTTAGATTGAGAGACATGGGAAGGTTGCAGATTGGATGGATCGGTTGACGACTTCTTTGAGAAAGATCATTCCAGAGTCGATGTTTAGTATCATATATGGATCGGTTAGAGCAGCGGTTCCCAAACTTCTCGGGGTCGCGATCCACTTGTGAATATCTTGGCAGTCTCGGTACCCACTACCCACTGTGTAAAATTAAGCATTGTGTACTAAAATTTGCTTCGTAAATTGGTAACGAAATATGCGGATTTATATACAGCGCTTAGAAATTTAAAGCATGAAAGGGAAACGTAGATAAAAACAGTTTGCAATTCATTGCAATTCAGCTAGTTATACCCCAATCAGAGTAAAATGTTGTTGCTGCATAAAAATAAATGTTTCTCGAAAAAATTTGGCGACCCACTTGCCAGAGCGTCGGCGACCCACAGTTTGGGAAACGCTGGGTTAGAGAACTAAAGACGAATTGACCTAGTTATTGGGAGACGGGCAAACACGACGCAAGCGGAAGAACGGGAAGAACGAGGTTATTGGACACTGAAGAGTTTGCGAAGATATGTAGTTTGGATGCATTGCAGAGCGTTGTAGCCTAGGTTATAGAAAGGACTTTGAAATGGAGATTTCACGCATCTATACGAACTACACAACCAACGAGTCAATTACAGCGCGTCAATTTCCTTTGCCAACTACGACAGTTAGGCCTAAGTCCTTTGACGAAGCGCGTATTCTTTGCAAAGTAAATAACACACCATCACAATTAAAAAGTCTTCAGCTAATGAAAAGAAATTGCCAACTGCTGTAATGGAAGGCAAAGCCAATGCACGTGGTTTCATCATGCTGTGGATAGATTAGAACAACTCAGAGCTCGTTACTTACTCCTCTGCTTCATCGACGTCTCGAAGTCCGATGTAGCTGAGATCCTTACAACTCATGCTGAAACCAACAATATCACACCCTCATTTAGGCTCATGCAGTTACGATTTTTAGTTTATACATATAAATGCATGCGTGTGCATATTATTTTATATATACACATATATTCAAACACACGTGCAGCATATAGGGCGCTATACAAGTATTCAGTATATACATAGGCCTACATTACTTTCTGACTCGTGGCGAGACTGAGCATGCTCATGATATTGAGTACGTCGTCAAGCGTCCTGTAGTCTTGAAGACGTTTTCGTGTATTAGAAGATCTGATAATATATTTAGACTTCAGAAAAACAGTAATTAAACCATTAGGACACTTAGCCCATTGTGTTCGACAAATGAACTGCAGTCCAAATCTGAGATATGCAGGCATTCTGCTCTGGGCTTTGGACCTCAAACACCAAAACTGTGCAGTTGAGATCGTATTATTTTTAAATAGCTACGTGCATGACATCAGCTTCTTCACGTGCGCTGCGTAAAGTTGGAGGGATTGTTCAGTGTAAAGACCAAAACCGGTTAGATATACTATCTGAATGATGTAGATTAAAAGGCACTATAGCATGTGTCCACATGCATACTGCAAGAGAATCAACATGATTTTAAGAGTGGGGCCAGAGGAAGGCCCGACGTGTTAACCAAAAGAAAGGTTGAAAGCGACGGCCAACTATGGAAGACGGCAACATTCTGCCAAAAATAAACTTCCACCACCTTCTTATGAGCAAAATTTCTTGTCCCAAGTTTCATTTTTTTATTCTGGTAGGCTTCCCCCACCACACAACCTGAAAATTACTCGATCGCCGTCTTTCCTTTCGTTCAAGTCATCTTTTATTCCGTCCTCGGAAAACTGGGCACAATAAATCGTCTACTTTACGCTGAAAGTGTGGGCAAAAAGAACTGAAGCCGCACAATTGTACGTCACAGACATCTGCACCTCCTGTGCAGAAATACTTGATGACATATTATCACGACTATTTCTGTAGCGGCGTTTCATAAATTAAGCCCAAAACATGCTTACCAAGGTTTGACCCATTCGAACCCTGGAAGGCCCTCTGGAATTATGTCCTTGAGCTCAGATACGAGGAAGGCCAGTGGCATTCCGTGGATGTTTCCAGAAGGTGACCTCAGTGGTGGATTGATGTCGGCATGGGCATCGATCCAGATGACTCCGATGTTCGGATGGCCCTGGGCGTGGCCGTGAATCGATCCGATCGCCAGACTGTGATCGCCTCCGAGTGTCAGGCATACGTGTTGATGCTCCACACTCTTCGCAACCGCGTCAGAGATCTAAAGGAATGCAGTAGTGATCTAAAGGAATGGAGCATTAATCTGTGCGCCTAAGTTATTGAGCGCTAATGGTGAAGTCATGAACACTACAGTTGCCATTAACGACTTAATGGCAGTTCTTTAAAGCCTCTCGATTATTTACATAGTATTTACACAGTGCAGTGCGGTTAGCAGGCGCTTAATTAAAGAAAAGATATTATTATTATTATTATTATTATTATTATTATTATTATTATTATTATTATCTTATTTAGTAATTGTTGTAATTGCAATTGAATCCTGATACAGTGCCACTCGTAATCGTAATCTCCAGACTTCTAAAGCGCCCTTCGAAGACCACGCACAGGGCACCAACCAATTCACAAGCGATGGACAATTGCAAGGTTGCAACATGTCCAAAGTCGCTATGCAGTGGCTTGAGGTAGATTCGAACCTGCGACCCCTCGATTACAAGGCACAAAACATACCGCTACACCACCGCGTCCCAGTGCAAGCCAATATGATGCTAAATGTCATTAGGGGCTTTGTGTTGGGTGGATGGGATTTGAGGAGGCGTTTGTGGATAGTTGGGTATTCGTTGGGTGGGAATAGGAGTTGGCCCAGTCCGTTTGTTTAGCAACGAGGTTTACACGTTGCTGGTGTTGAGCTGTAGAGAAGGTTGGACAGCTTCTGCTCTATAGAAATTATGACACGAATGTTGAAACATATAGATATGTAGATAGTCCTGTCTACACATAATGCGACTTTCGACTGTGTACCTCTTTGTTGGCTTTTCCAACGGCTCTTGGTCTTTTGATGTTGTTGAACGCGGGGTCTTCTGTGATTGCCTCGAAAATCAGATCACCCAGATCGTTGACTTCTGCATAAAATGAATCGAATGTTCAAATGTAGCCTATAGGGTCTACACCACTAAGTGCAATCGATTAATCAAAACAGCGCGACTTATTATACAGCCTCTCAGATAATCTTCAGAGGCGCTTGGCATTAGGATCATTATTCTTATATCTGCATTTAGTATAAGCGCCGCTATCTGACGATTAAGTACAGAATCAATCGATGATGCCGAAAAGTGTGAATGAAGGAGACTGGAACCCATAAGACTTACTGTCCGTGTAACAAGTCAGTGCAGCGAATAGTTATCTTGGCAGCCGCGGGATCTTTCAGTTGATGGACAAGAGTTCTGGAATACTCTTCCATATGTTCGAACTGCCAAGTACTAGTGTTAAAAGTAAAACGCCTCGAGTCTATAGGGAACGCGAGGCGTCTGTGTAACTGATCGGAGCCTTAGAATGACCCGACTGTGGATCTGCTGCAAAGTACCATCATCGATGTCCAATGCACTATTTTGAAGGCGTCGTACATATGTTTTAAGATTAGATCATAGATATAGGCTAAGCGTTCTAAGATGGGGTCAGATATACAGGAGATTATATTAGGCTAGATATACAAGTTCTAGGCCCCTATAATACGATATAGGCCTATGTGCCTATATTCTAGATTGGATTAAAACTAGAGCCTACAAGTTCTATGGTAAAATATAAAATATATAAGCACTACGATTAGAATAGATCTGCGAACAGAAAACAACGTCGTCTCTAAAATCGTTGTCAAATGCGCTGATCTGCGCAGCCAAACTCCAAGGACCAGGGCTGTTGGACCAGAGGGCAGTAAACCCGGTTCTCGACTACTTACGAAACTATTAAATGACTATTGGTCATAAAATCATTCTAAAATCTCTGAGCATTCACCAAGAGCGAATAAAACTTGCTATTTATTACATGTAACTGTTGACCTTGAACCACGACACGTGTTCGAGTAAACGCCCGCATGACAACAACTTCTGAACTACATTTATGACAACGTAGGTTGTAAAATGAGTGCAAACACTCATGCGTACATAAATCATATTTTACATGAGCCCATAGTTTGGCCATGAGAAGTGCATAACAAACTTACATAATATATATATAATAATTTTATATAGGCTTGTGTATGCTGTAACAAGTACATAGAAATGCCTCCTATCATATAATTGTCTTTCTTATATTGACTGCAATTAATTATAGGCCTAAACACCGTCCAACTACGGGAGTGGGTGTCGTGATCATGTGCAAGTTTTACGACTGGGCGCCTAGTACACCTGGCGAGTGGGTCGACGTACGTACGACTCGCTCGGAGTTGTCAACACAGTAGCTTCACGTAGCTGCTAAATTTAACTCGTATCCGTAAAGCAGGTTGGCCTACGTGGCCTATATATCGATGCATGTATGTATGCAGGTATGTGTGTATGCTTGCAGGTATGTGTGTATGTATGCAGGTATGCAGGTACGTATGGTATGTATGCAAGTATCTACATGTATGTAGGCTACGTAGGCCTTACACGTGAATGAATGCATGTATGCAAATCCACACACTTGATGTTGCGTGTTTCAAGTACAGCTCAGAGATGCAATTTAAACATTTGACCATAACTGTTTTACAGCAATTCGAGCATGTTTTTTTGTTTAGCGCCACAATATATTGAACAGGTTTTGGTTAGCCTACAGCACGAATTGCATGCGAAGGACCTGCTCCAGGCTTTCCTATGCGGCGATTGCTTTGGGAAGGGTCGAACCCGCAGGCCGCGCGTTAAGAGCCGATCTCAAACCATTCAACCATGACTAAATACCAGTAGATCGTGTATAGCAAAGACTTTGGAGGACACGGTCCAGTTCCCATTCCTCCTGTGAACTGAGTTTTGTGTACAGTCTTGCAGTGCGAGATGTTAGCGTATATATTTAGTGCGTTTACTTTAGTTTCACGTGTATATGTATATATGATAGATGTATAACGTTTAGTCTTAGTGACACGCGCGGCCGGCCAATCTCGGCAGCGGCGCGCTATATGTATATTATTAGAGTTCGTTTATGCGCACAGAAGACAGGTGTGTCAAGAGGCGCGAAGAATTATGCTGACTAGAGAAGTTTGAATTCGATGTTCGCTGTAGTAGTGTGGCTGACTAGTTGAGTTGTAATCGAATTGAGTTCTGTCTGTTTGTTTCTTATTAAACGAAAAGATATTAAACTGTGTTGCTGATTAGTTCAGGTTATACTTATACGTAGAATTAGTGTTCAAAAGGTGAACGTTAAATAGGCGTTAAGTACACAGAGAACAAGGATTTAATCAGAAGGATTGTCAACGGAAGGATTGGGTTGACATTATTGGTGGCAGTGACGGTGTGGATAAAAACTCACGGTGGAATAGCGTCGGTGTGGATAAATACTCACGGTGGAATAAATACTCACGGTGGATATAAACTCACGGTGGATTAAAATTCACGTTATCACCTCCTTCGGCGGATAGAAGAATCTACGACGGTGATAAAAGAATTTACAACGGTGTTAGAAGAATCTACGACGGTGTTAGAAGAATCTACGCGTTGTTGCTGTGTGACGTGTCTACGATATCAACGACGGTGGAACACGAGAAACGGTATAAAAATTTCGTTGTTTTCCACGAACAAATATAAAAGAAATCCCGTTTGTTTATCGATTCACACAACAAGAAAAACCGTGACTTCTTTGAAAAGAGAAATCACCAAAGTAAACAAGTAAGATGGAGAAATTAAGTGCTGAAAGACAAGCAGATATTAAGAAGATGTCTACGGAAAGGCTAAAACAGCGTTTGTTGAAAGCCGGTTTTAAAGAAGAACAATTAGAAGGTATGTCACGTGGTGACATGATGCAGGAACTCGCCGATGTGTGGGTTAAAGAAGAAGTCGAAGAAGAAGGTGCCGTTGGCGGTGCCGTAGAAAAGGCTATTGAAAAACCTCCTGTGCCTATGTCTATGGAGATGTTGATGCAGTGGATGATGATGAAAGAAGATAGGGAGGAGAAACGGAGACAAGAAGCAGAACGTGTAAGACAAGACGAATTGCGCTTGCAGAGAGAGAAAGAAGAGAAAGCAGAACGTCTGCAGAGAGAGAAAGAAGAGAAAGCAGAACGTCTGCAGAGAGAGAAAGAAGAGAAAGAATTGCGCTTGCAGCGAGAGAAAGAAGAGAAAGCGGAACTTGCAAGGCAAGAGGAATTGCGTCTGCAAAGAGAGAGAGAAGATAAAGCAGAACAAGTGCGTAAGGCAGAACTTGAATTGCAAAAGAATCAGTTTGAGATTCAGTTAGAACAGTTGAAAAGAGATAGGGAAAATGCTGAAAGAAGAAGATTGGAGCAGATGATTGAATTTGAAAAAGCTAGAAAAAGTGATGAAGAGGTTCGTCAGCAACAGATTGAAGCAAAGAGAATGCGTGAAGAAGAAAAAGAAAAAGCGCGAACGTTAGAGTTGGAACGTGCAGAACAGATCAGACAAGAAGAACTCAAATTTCAGAAAGAAAGTTTGGAAAAGGCAGAGGCAGAAAGACAGGAACGTCTGAAACTGGAGAAATCAAAATTGACATTGAAAGAAACGCAAATGAGAGAAGAACGAGAAGCAGAAAGAAGGAAGCAGCAAGAAAGTGAAACTTTGGTGTCAAAAATTAAGAAAATAGGTGATGCAATGAAGCATGTATTGCCTCAAATGCCAACTGATATGATGGAGGTGCCATTATATTTTGAAACAGTCGAGAACGCGTTTCGTAGCTTTGCTGTGGAGAAGCCGTTTTGGGTTAAATTATTACTACCATTGATGACGCCGAAAGCTCGAACTGTTCTGAATAGATTGTCATTCGATGATCTAGACAATTACGATAAAGTCAAGCAGCACTTATTAAAAGAATTTAAATTGACTTCGAGAGAATACAGAGCCAGATTTGTGGATGCTAAGAAGACGACAGAAGAGACTTATACGATGTTTACGGCAAGACTGAAGAACTTGCTAAACTATTACGTGAGAAGTCGAAACGTGAACAGAGAGTATGATACGCTCTTTGATTTGCTGGTAGCGGATAAGCTGAAAGAATGTTTACCGCCAGGTCCACTACAGTTTGTATTGTCGAAGGAAGGAACTGACTGTCTTCAAGCTAGTGCAGTGGCAGACCTAGCAGACATTCATGTAAACAATCGAATTGGGTTTGCGATCCCAAATATAAACAGTTATCCTTCTCAACGTTCCGTAAACCAAAGCCAGAGTGGAAAGTGGAAAAGTAATCCAGAAACAGGGAATCAGTTCAAAGGTAAAGAAGTCAAGGCTAATGTCCCTGTACCCAATGAAACCAGAGAAGTGACGTTTGGTCGTCAGGGATTTAACAAATCGTCAGCGCCGTTTGCCAAGAGGGAAGGCAACACATCGTTTACGCAGTATAAGAGATATGAAGGAAATGAACAACGAGGTATTTCACAACCATACCATACAGTTGTGAAGCGTTGTCACAACTGTGGTTCAGATAAACATTTGGTTAAATTTTGTCCAGTTCCAGTGGCAGCAGCTAGTTCTAGCAGAAATCAAGAACACACAAGGGTGAATTTGATTCAAGTGGTTAGTGATACAGATAATCAAACCGCGAGTCAAGAAAACCAAGAGACTGAAGTAAAGTCGGTAATGAAATGTGGTATTCAAAAAGAAATTCTATTGGATGCTGAAATTCAGAGAGAAGTCATAGGAAAAGATGACAGTCGAATATTGAAGAAATCGTTCTTGCAATATGTCGAGGTTGAAATTCGAGCAGTAGACGGTAAAGAGCCAGTGAAAGTCAAAGCACTGAGCGACTCGGGATCAGAGATTCCGGTGATTAGTGAAGAATTACTGGAAGGCATGAAGGTGGAACAAATTGGAAAAGTGAATTTGCAATGTGTGGCAGGAGATGCCATTCCTGCGAAGTTAGTGAAAGTCGATGTTAGACTGTGTGATAGTGACGTGGAAGAAGAGGGATTTCCGCGTAAAATCCAGTGTTCACTTACACCTTATGTCACCTTGATGTGTGCTAGTATTGCAAAGATGGGCAGTACAGAAAGATTCTTGTTGCATCCAGAGATAATTGCCGAATTAAAAGCCGTACCACAGATGAAAGTTAAAACGATACAAGGAGATGTGAGTGTACGAGCAAATGTAATGACGAGAGCGCAGAGTCGGAAACAGGAAATGGTAGATGTTGATGAGAAGAATGAAAATGGAAGTTCAAGTGATGAGGAAAACGAAAGTAATGAGCAACGAGGCTTATCGCGAGATGGTGTAATAGCAGAGATGAATGAGCAAGAGATGGCTGCATGCGAGAATGGCACATTAAATGAAACGGAAGAAGACAATGAATGTGATGTGGGGATAGGAGACTTGTATAGAGATGAAGAAATGGATGAAGAACAAAAGGTGCAGATTGCCGATTCGAAGAAGTTCGAAGAGCAACAGAGTAAGGATGAATCGTTGAAGCCGTGGTGGAAGTTAGCACAAGAGAAAGAATCTGAATTCTGTGTGATCAACGGTTTATTGCATAAGAAATATCAGATATTAGACCAGACGATATATCAACTAGTGTTACCAAAAGAGAGACGAATTAAAGTGATGGAATTGGCGCATGAATCGGTATTTGGAGGACATTTAGGAGAAGAGAAAACAAGAGAACGAATAAAATTATCTTTTGTATGGCCAAAGATGAGAAGAGACATCGTGAAATTTTGTAAGTCTTGTGAGAAATGTCAACTAAAGGCAAGGAGTTTGGTGATGGATAGAGTGCCTATCACTCCGGTCTCAAGAGAAGAGGTCGCCTTCAAGAGAATGACGATGGACCTCGTTGGCCCGATCGATCCAGTATCTGCTGCAGGTCACAAGTATTGTTTATGCATTGTGGACTCGTGCACCAGATGGCCTACAATCTTCTTATTGAAATCGCTGACAGCGAAGGCTGTGTGTGAAGCGTTGACGGAACTGTTCATGAACGTTGGTGTACCGTCAGTGATTACAAGTGACCAAGGAACGAACTTCACAGCCAGTTTGACAAGAGAATTTCTCAATTTAATGGGCTGTAGTCCACGATTCGACACACCAGGACACCCAGAGGCTGCTGGATTAGTAGAAAGATGGAATCAGACATTTAAAAAGATGATCCATCATGTGATAATAGACAACCCGAGGAAATGGCACAAGATAATTCCTTTCACAGTGTGGGCATTACGAGAAGTGCCGAATGCAACTACTGGAGTATCACCATATATGCTTGTCTATGGGAAAATTCCGAGAGGACCATTGGCAATATTAAAAGAGAGTTGGACTAGAGAAATAAACTTACCACCTCATGTTGGAGTTAAACCAGAAAAGTATTTGAAAGAACTCAAAGAAAATATGGAGAAAGCATTATTGTTTGCAGAATCCTACTCTCGAGAAAAGCAATTACAATACACGAATCAGTATAACAAGAGAGCAAAGCACAAAGAATTTGAAGCTGGTGAGAAAGTCATAGTTTTGTATCCAACGTCAACGAACAAACTTATTTCTCGATGGCATGGTCCATGTACGATCATACATCGAAGATCAAAGTACTCTTATTTAGTCGATATGGGAGAAAATGGTCGAAAAATAATTCACGCCAACAAGATCAGAAAATATGTTACTCGAGCATTAAGTTGTGGTCTAATCGTTGAAGAAGATGAAGATTTTGGTTCAGTGGTTGAATTACCAATGAGGAATGAGGTTCAAGATGACAAGAATTCACTTAACCTCGATCCTGAACAAATTAGCCATTTGACAGTAACTCAGCAAGAACAGTTGTTGAAAGTCTTGAACAAATACTGTGACAGATTTTCAGAAAAACCCGGATTATGTACATTGGTCGAACACGAAATTGAACTAAAACCAGGATTTCGTGAAAAGGAATTTGCAGCATATCGAATTCCTTTGATTTATCGAGCAGAAGTGGAACGTCAGATCAAAGAAATGTTAAAAACAAACATCATCAAACCATCATCGAGCAGAATGGCAAGCCCTTTGGTTATTGTTAAAAAGAAAGACGGATCTTTAAGACTTGCCTGTGACTACAGATACATTAACTCATTCACAGTGGATTGTAAATATCCGATGCCGATTGTCAGAGACGTTTTGAACAAAGTTGGAAAGTCTAATGTGATTTCTATTTTGGACTGTCGAAGTGCTTATTGGACTTGTCCTGTAAAACAATCTGATCAATGGAAGACAGCTTTTGTAACACATAATGGACTGTATGAATTTACTCGTGTTCCTTTTGGAATGATAAATTCAGGCCGAACTTTTGTTAAGGCGATAAATTTAGTTTTACAGCCTATAAGTGACTTTGCAGAACCGTATGTTGATGACATTGCTGTGCATTCTGACAGTTGGAAAGTTCACTTGCAGCATCTAGATGCATTTTTGATGCAAATGAGATTGCATAACGTTACTTTGAATTTGAAAAAATGCATATTTGGTAAGAGTGAGGTAAGGTTTATCGGTCATGTGGTTGGGTCTGGTAAGATAAAGATGAATCCAGACAGAATTGAAAGTTTGAGTAATTTGAAGATCCCAGAAACTAAGAAGCAAGTTAAGCAACTACTTGGATTTTTTAATTATTACAGACAGTTTATTAAGGACTTTGCACAGATTGCGAAACCGCTATCTGATTTAACTAGTAAACGTGTTTCTGATAAGATTGATTGGACTGTTGAACATCAGCAAGCATTTGATTTACTTAAAGAGGCTGTGCGATCCAAAGTAGTGTTATATGTTTTTGAAGTGGGAAAACCATTCAATTTGTACTGCGATAGTAGTGACTTTGCAGTTGGGGCTGTTTTAACACAGATGGACGACAAGGGAATAGAACGCCCTGTGTCATTTATCAGTCAGAAATTAACTGATACCCAGAAGAGATGGGCTACTGTGGAAAAGGAAGCCTATGCTATTGTTTGGGCTCTAAACAAGTTAAAAGAAATTATAATTGGATCAAAAATTTTCATTTTTACTGATCACAATCCTCTTACATATTTGACTGAGTCAATGTCTAAGTCTGCTAAACTTGTGCGTTGGGCGTTAGCCTTACAAACTTTTGATGTTGAGGTGAAGTACAAGAAGGGCAGATTGAATGTTATTGCTGATTGTTTGTCAAGGTTATAAGTAATCGTAAGACTGTTCATTAATTAGTTAGATATATATATATGTTTCATGTATTTCGGTAATTTCGCAAATTTTGAAATTTAATTTGCTCAATTCCAGAAAAAGGAAGGAGGTAATGTGAACTGAGTTTTGTGTACAGTCTTGCAGTGCGAGATGTTAGCGTATATATTTAGTGCGTTTACTTTAGTTTCACGTGTATATGTATATATGATAGATGTATAACGTTTAGTCTTAGTGACACGCGCGGCCGGCCAATCTCGGCAGCGGCGCGCTATATGTATATTATTAGAGTTCGTTTATGCGCACAGAAGACAGGTGTGTCAAGAGGCGCGAAGAATTATGCTGACTAGAGAAGTTTGAATTCGATGTTCGCTGTAGTAGTGTGGCTGACTAGTTGAGTTGTAATCGAATTGAGTTCTGTCTGTTTGTTTCTTATTAAACTGAAAAGATATTAAACTGTGTTGCTGATTAGTTCAGGTTATACTTATACGTAGAATTAGTGTTCAAAAGGTGAACGTTAAATAGGCGTTAAGTACACAGAGAACAAGGATTTAATCAGAAGGATTGTCAACGGAAGGATTGGGTTGACACCTCCTTTCATCACTGTTTGGTTTTAATGCAGTTGAAGGCTTACAGAAATGATTCTCTATGTCTGGCCGCGGTACTCTATGTGGTCAACCTGTTCAACGACTGTTTATGGTCCCCGATTTACTGAACCTGTGGCTGCAAAGCGCCTGTCGGAACATTTTTCAAAGTACATTAACAACAGAGTGCCAAGGAAACATGTCTTACTCAATCCGCTCAGCTGTTTGATTATTCCTGCCTCCCTCATCCGCTTCGGTCCGTGCTCCACGCCACCTTTCGGCTGAAAACACACACAGAAAAACGATACAATTCTATTATGGTATCATATGAACTAAGGTAACTTAAGATAAGGTAAGGCATGG
Organism: Allolobophora icterica; assembly: GCA_963556255.1. Lineage (NCBI taxonomy): Eukaryota > Metazoa > Annelida > Clitellata > Crassiclitellata > Lumbricidae > Allolobophora > Allolobophora icterica. Next base: position 34,378,891 of record OY744610.1, on the reverse strand, counting down.
CTTGGCATGGTAAACCTTCAACAGCAGTACGATCCTCAGTGATGCCTTATCATCAATCATTATGAAAGCTCGTGGTTAGCCAAGCACACTGTGGGGGACAAAGTTAACTTCTACCGCTGTAATCACGTAACAATGTATTTAAGGCCACAAAGTTTGTGATGTGATGTAGCACTTATGCAACGTCTATCAGCACCTCCTAGGAGCGTTGCTTGTATGGGGGCTATAGACCAAACTGATCTAAACGAGCCAGGCAACCAGAAAATGTGTGTTGAGCTGATTCAATTTGAAACAGTGTGTATGGTTAAAACGTATGTAAACGGAGCACCGAAAGACGCGCTTCTGACCATACACAAGACTAATGTTGGCCTATGGCGACACAGCAAATAGCAATGACAGTAAATGCTCGTTATATATAGAAAGCATCATCAGTATGGACTGAGGCATTGCGGCCGCAGTGCTGCTTTGCAGGCTTTCGGCATCGGCGTTATATATATAATGAATGCGGGACATCGCGTTACCTTCACAGACGTAGGCTATACAAACTATACATGCTTTTAAATTAAGGACAAAAATTACGAGTTCCAAATGACCCAGCCCCTGATGCCCTCAAACTCCACTGGACAAATAACATCTGAACTCGTATTTCTCCGCACCTTTGGCCGCACCTCTGGACTCTATCATAAGCCCACGAAGGCATTCTTTTCAACCAACCACTCCTATTATTGGCCATCCCTTTCCTGTGGTCCCATAAAAGTTAGCCTAAGTAAAAAGAAAACGGAACACCCTTTTTCATTAGGCACTGGAACTAATGGCTACTTTTTTTATTTTTCATCGTAACGACATCTCAAGGCAACATCGGAAAACTGAAACTGAAAATTTGTCGGAATATATGCTTGTTTTCGTTTTCCAAAAGTGTTCTTACAGGCCTACCTCTTATTCGCATTTAATTTTACCCATATGCTGGTCCTCTCAATTATTATCCTCATTCCTATCAATTAATAAATCCTATAGGCCTAGATACATTTACACACGAAGATTGTATATTTTAAGTAAGTAGCCCAATTCTATAGAACTAGAAGAGGAGGAGGAGCAATCCCTTAACCTAGCCCGTATAGGCAGCCATGGGTATGAAGTGCTAGCGACTTTATTTTCTTAGCCTCGATATCTCTGGATTGACAGTACAGCGCGCTAACCACTACACTATCGAGCACTCCCTTTTTAAGTATAAATGATCGACTTATAATGATACATCGCTTAATTTGCATTTGTTTTCTTAAGCTCAAGAGCTGATAGATCGACCGTGCAAGCCTACTCAATATGCATGTAGTGTAGGCTTATAAGCTCCTCAAGTTTTTGCTATTCTGAATATTTTCTGCTCTTGTTCAGTTTATTGGAATTTAATTGGTCCATAATTTTGTTGAATCACTACGTTAAAACGAGCGTAAGCTTTTTAGTGCTATTTTATGGATCATTAATTGAATAACTAAGTCCCAATTTAATTGTGTATCTTAATAATATGTTATTCGCACAGCCGATAAAACTGTAACAAGGCGTCATCGCGCGGTTGGTTCGCATGCATGGGACGGGCGATATTAGTTTGGTTGGATGGGAGTCGTCAAGTCATGTAGAGTCACTTAATAAACCATTAACCGTTTATATGCATGTTTACGTATCTCTAAGCTAATCTAATTCGATTAAATCGTAGTCAACAATAATAATCCGCTGAAGCGGCCTTTCCAAATCCAATAAATCAGGCAAGCTGGAATCATCATGGTATACGGTGGATAATCCAGGTGAACCTAAACCACATTAACGACTCGATAGAACGGCAATCTCGTTTGACAGGTGGGGGCCACTTTTGAAATGATCTGGTCAAAAAAGCTTTGAACTGATCTGGTTAAAAAAAGAGATTTAAAAAAATTTCGTGCTCACGCGCGATGAAATTTGTCGACTTTTTTGGCGTTTCTTCAAAATTTGGGTGACAGGTGTATGCGGTGTCCTCCCCCACTCTTAAAGGTGGGGGTCTTGTCCCCCTCGACCTCTGGATCGCCGCCCATGGACTAACAAGTACTACGTTTAAGACTGGCGCCTTCTGCTCACTCATAAAAACTGACACTTGATCGACTTTCACTTATACGGTGCCCCACACTCGAACAGTTTACGTAGTATCCTTATTTTGGAACTACGCCTTTGACCGCTATTAAAGCGTACACACATAATTATAATTATTAGGCCATTCTTACTTTCGGCTGCCGTTAATTGTAGACCCTATTCTAGTGCAAAGCCTATGGCCGCTGTGCAAGTAGATCATACTACTGCTGCTGTTAGATGTACATACATACAGTCTTGCACATTCATTACTGATCTGGTGATCGCTGCTGCTCTTACAATGCTGGTACTATCAACTTCAAGTTTATGGGAAAGTTTGTCATCGAAAGTACTCGGTACTTTTATAGGCCCGTTTGTTTTCATTTTAGACCAGTCGCTATTATGTCTCTTTAGGGAATTATTCAAGCTCAACGACAATAAGCTGCATGACACAATAATTATTTTTTTAATCTTCACGGATTTTATTATTTTATTTCTATTCTATTCTGATGTATTTATTTAATTTCCATTGTATTTAACAATCTCTATAGTTTCTATTATAAGTATGTTCACAGTATTTAAATTTGCTGTTTGTTTTCGTGCGCCTCTTTTGTGATTGACCTGTTTGTTAGCCGCAGTGCGTTTGCAGGCGGTATATTAAAGAACATACTTACTTACTTACTTACATAATTTCAGTTGTTCGAGGGATCCTATGATTGATTTGTCGACGTTTTCTAGCTCATTCTGGACCAGAGCAGAACGTGCTTCGAGATATCGGCTCCACTCGCGCCCCCTAGCAAATTCAACTAAAACGGGTACAATGGCTGTACACTGTCGGTGAAAGCTCGGATGACGAGGGAGAGGACTGACCACCAGCCCACATAAGTCACAGCCAAGAAAAACGAAATCGTCAACACTTCAAACTCGTGGCCGCCTCTCGGGAGCTACTTAAGAAATTGCGTTCATTCTTTTTATTCTACTTCTTCTAGCACATTCTAGAATGTACTACTAGCATATTCTAGAGTGTGCTTCTACATATATACCATATTCGAGAATGTGCTTCTGTATATATAGCACATTCTAAAATGTGCAAGAAGATGGTCACAAATAGACGCTCACGGATAAAGCTACAACTCCGAGCAATGCCTCACAATAAAAATCGCATATATTAACGATCACATAAGCAGTTAGCGAAGTCGTTGAACCTTTTTAAAACAGTGCTTTAACCTTCGAATTTCTTGAACGCACCTGGTGAAACCGGCCTAAACCGAGTCGTCATGGATCATAGGATTTCATGCCTAAACAGTTTTTTTATCGTAATCCTACTTTTATTGCGACTACACGCTTTTGGATTTAAGAGTCACGACGAACTTTGTAAGCAGAACTTCTTGTCGGACATTGTACCCACGAGATCTGTGCGCTGGAAAATACGCTTCAATCGTAGGTCTAATCACAAAGCATACCCAAACCTTTGGCCTTTTAAAGTTGGCGCCTTTACTGTGAGTTTAGGTCTCACCTCTGGAAGCCCGGGATGAACCCCAGGTCACAGAACTAGCACTTACATACACCCATTTATGGTGGGCTTGTGTGTTTTGTGCGAGCCAATATATACATCTTGCGTAGGCCTAAATCACTATCAATCGTTGTTTAGGCTTACGTATTGTTACATTAAAAATCGCATAGTAACGATCACATAAGCAGCTAGCGAAGTCGTTGAACCTTTTTAAAACACAGAGTGCTTTAACCTTCGAGTTTCTTGAACGCACCTGATGAAACCGGCATAAACAGAGTCGTCATGGATCATAGGATTTCATGCCTAAACAGTTTTTTTTATCGTAATCCTACTTTTATTGCGACTACATGTATACGTTTGTGGATTTAAGAGTCACGACGGACTTTGTAACCAGAACTTCTTGTCGGACATTGCACCCACGTGACCCACGAGATCTGTGCGCTGGGAAATATGATTCTTCGCTTCAATCGTAGGCCTAATCACAAAGCATACCCAAACTTTTGGCCTTTTAAAGTTGGCGCCTTTACTGTGGGTTTATATCTCACCTCTCGAAGTCCGGGATGAACCCCAGATCACAGAACTAGCGGTGCCACTTACATACACCCATTTACGGTGGGCCTGTGTGGTCACATGTATGTGCATGTCAACATATACATCTTTCGTAGGCCTAAATCACTATTAATCGCTGTTTAGGCCTACATATTGTTAGATCAGCTTTTCATTCAGTATCGTTCCTACTATTAGGCCTACTAATAGTATGCATACTCAACACGCGTAATTCATAACTTAGGCCTTATACAGGGGTCGGCTCTTTAGCCTGTAAACAATTAAGATTCTCACACGAGCGTTTCACTGCAGGCATAATTGGCCGGATGCGTACATGCATGCGGGTGTCACGAAAACCTGTGATCTATAAATGACGTAGTCCAATTCTCAGGACACGGTGGGAAATAACAGGGACACGTCTCAACTTTAATTTGCTTTAGAAAGCCGACTTCTTTAACACTATCTCGTATTTATGAATGATCTCCCAACATGTCTATCATAAAAGCTACGACTATACGTCCTTCTTCTTATATTATATGACTCAACTCGTTATAACTCTGATACAATGTGTTCGGAAAAACAGGATCGTTTATATGTACCCGGATTTTCTAAGAATATTATAGGAAACAAGTTACCATCGACATCTCCCGAAGCAAGGTAGATTATTCATTGTCTACACCGACGCTGTTGGCTTTCATCCAGTTTCTGACCATTCGTCGTAAATTACTCGCTTCGTTGCCCTCTGTGACCCTATACTTTCACGTTAATCGTACATTAGCCTACTACTGTGACTATATTTCTTGTGTATTACTTTCATGAGCCAATCTGTTACTGCATGACTATCCTCAGACTATTTTGTAATCGCTAATAGGCCGATTATTTACGCATCAGCGTTTCAGGAAACGGGTTACGATTCAGCGCGTGAATAACAATACTTGCATAAAATGAATCGGTTCTTCTTCTTCATATATGCTTGGAGGATGGGTCAAACTGCAAGGTCATTTCTTAATATTCGTGCCTACATGTATCTGTGACAAGTAACCCTATCCACTAGGAGCGGCTGAGACTTTGTATAGGCCAGTCAACAGCGCACCTGAATCGTGCCAATAACGTTTTACGGTTCATTGATTAGATTATATTTCGAATTATCTAATCTTTTTGGTAGGTCTATGGCGACTGCCCCCAATATTCGATTCTTAATTTACCAGGTGAAACGAGAATCCGTAGTCCGACTTCCGATTTAACTGACTTCGGATTTCGACTGGACTTAACAAATTACGATTTTGACTATGGCTTAACTTGAGCAATTTAGGTGCTAGGCCGAGCATGCTTTCGATCGCATAAATACCTTCATGAAATAGCAATGCGGAGATTTGCATACGAAATAGCTTATCTCAGCCTACGAATTAAAAGTCGTCTCTTGAACCTCTGTGAGCGAGTATATAGGAAGAGCAGAATGCGTCGTTGCTAACTCTTCAATCTTCTCAAGCTGTTGAGTTTCTGTTTTAGCAACAGCTTGCTTCAGCGACATTAGGAGCGGTAAGCAACTGGATAGAAGTGCTTATTGAATAATGTCTTGTAAGAAGAAAGACTGTAACGTAAAGGCGCTGCTATTCAAACAAGATGGATTGCCTTCAGTCAAGGGATAGGCCTACGCGTCAACAGCATCGACACGGTTCGCCAAGTAACATACGAATATTAGCCGTAATAGTTGACCCAAACGTATAGAACGTTCGTAATCGTAGGCTAATCATAATTTCAAAAACGTTTTAACGCCCCAAAACGCCAAGTCGCGTGAAACAGCTTATTAGCTTTTTCTTCTACCTCCCCTCTGCACAAAAAATAAAATTGATGAGTTAAGCACCAACCACATTTATACAAGGTAAGTGGTTAAACTATTTTGAATGCCACGGGCTCAAATCACTGCAATCTTAACGCCCACGGGTGGTCGAATTTTAGGTAGCCTATGCGTAGGTCTAAACGTGCTGGTTAACGGCCTATCGACCGCAGAAGTGGCCTCAAATTGACAACTGTTTCTAGTCTTTTCTCTACGCAGCCTTCTGTACAATGGACGACCAAAGATCTGACTGAATGAACGCCGCGACGATAATTATATGCGCCGTTGCAACACAGGCATGGAATGAAGCCAGACGAGAATGGAAGAATTTAAACAGCACCGCGCTTGTCTATAACCAAATTTTTCCGACATCCTGACGATTCTAAAGACCTATGTTCATAGTTTTTCAGATAGGCTATATTTAGAATTCAGGGCATGGTTTTAGGAAAATTTATCACTGCACACGGCAAGCGCCGGAGCGCATAAAAATCATTATTACGAATTACCATTCATTTCATGCGGAAACAGCGGTTAGCAGCCTTTCATCACTGTACATTTTATGCATCACTGCTCGTTAAAACAACCTCTGATCCAGATTGTCAAAAATAAAATACGGGTAAACGTATGCTCAGTCCTAATTGTCAAAAATAAATTACGGGTTACCGGTGCCGGCCTTAGAATATTTCGGGCCCCGTGCAGAGTACACTGTACGGGCCCCGCACTACACAAGTCAAATTGTTTTTTCATTGCTAATCATTTTATTTTAGTAGATTGTTAACAAGACTAGTACATGTAAAATTTAACTATACACGAGAATTCTGGGATCTAAAGGAAGTTGACTTATTTTATTGACAAAAGAGAAGATTTAATCGAAGCCATAATATTGTTACTAGGTTGTCTTGTTCATGTTACTTTTCTGTGACATTTTCGGGGTCCCCTAAGTTGCGGGTCCCGTGCGAGTGCACGGTTCGCACGCCCCTATGGCCGGCACTGGGGTAACGTATGCTTAGTCCTACCTTGGTCAGATAACTTTTATACTACCGTATATTATTAATAAGCAGATGATCAACGAAGAAACGCGTAATATTCTAACCAAGTTCAACAACTTCTATTGCGCCGGTGTCTTATCATAGGATTCACAATAAAATTCCTTATTGGCGCTATTAAAAAATCTAGAGTCGCCAATACGAATTAAATTCTCAACTTTCACTTTATTTTCTACTCTCAAAAAACTACCCAGCTTTTAAAAATATCCCTTTTGATGAAACATTCTTTATTATTTCTAACCTGTCCAAAGCTGTAGGGAATGCCGATCACGTCAACCTGTTTCGACTGAGACATGTTGTCGTTGTTTTAGTAGTTGTCTAAGTAGTAGTCGTTGACGTTGTCGTTGTCGTTGATGATAACGGTGCACAGTCGTAAGTTCGTCTCGCTCAGTAGAAGAGAAGAATTCTGCGATGAATGCTCGTCGGCGACAGACGATGTCGGAAATTTCTTGGACCGCGGCGACCTTTATACCGTACGAAGGACCACGATGACCCTCTCTCACCCCTCCCTCTCACTCCTACACGGAACGAGCGCAATTCTTCGTCACATGACACGTGTCACGTGTACGGAAAGTTTATTAGGAAATTCATGAATATTAAACTAGCGCCCATACATCCCTATAACCAGTTTTAACATGCCTGAACTCTATACGGGCCTATTATTGATCTGGATGTATGCGTGTATGCATGTGTCAATAAATAAAGTATAAAATAATTTGCACCGAGTATCTATGAATGTATGCATAATTACGTATTTATATATGTGTCTATAGAATATATATATATATATATATATATATATATATATATATATATATATATATATATATATGGGAACGTATATAGTTATATAGACATTGCCTATGCTATGGAAGGCCAGTTCGTTCATGCCGCATGTACAATTCTGGGGGCATAGTCCGTGGTGTTTCGGAAATGTTCTCGCTGTTGCTGTTCAATTGCTGATGCTAGAAGGTCGTAGGTCGTAAATTTGAATTGGAATATTCTCATAAAATTATGACTATCTATATCATGGGGATATTGTTCTTATTAGGCCTGTTCTTAGCCTATACAGGAAAGTTCCGATGTACATGCTGTCATCGTGTACGTCTATAGGCCTAACTAAGTGCGTGCGAATATAAGTCTGGAACTGTATCGTATTCGTTATTTCCGAATTTATATAGCGCCCAAAGAATAAATAGCCAGAACCAGCTTATCAATAGGCGCGCAGTCAAAGCAAATAGGTAGGTAATGTGAGGTGAGGTTCCAGGCCGAGACATAATTAAATTATCAACTGTTATCAGGGTGAGAATTGTCGGGGAGCTGGGGGTTCGACTCCCTCGTCTTTCTCGTCTTTCGTATATCTTTCGATATATTATGTCTCATGATATCTTATCTTAGCTTATGTCACATGATATATCTTATGCGAGGTATTTCATATAGGGCCTAGCATAATATATGATATCCAGTGTATTCTGTATGGTAATTAGTGCACAGTACGTAGTATGTAGAAAGTATTTTGTGGGGCTAAATTTAATTGCTGTAGGCCTAGGCATAAATCCTTGGTTTTTTAGGCCTATGCATAAATCCTGGATACATCTAGCATATATTTTCTAGCCATTAACTCAGCGATATTCCGATGAACTGGATGACCAGAAGGTTGCTGCTGACATTCGCCCGTCCAGAGAGCGACGAAGTGTTTTTAAATAGGCCTTAGTTGTCTATGAGGCACATAACGCATTCTCCAGAAACGACTTATCTGTTTATACAGCTGAAGCCAGAGGTCATTTCACCAGGGGCGTCTATCCCCCCCCCCAAGTCATTGGAGCAACTTCCCATTTCCCCCTCTTCTTCCCCCTTCCCCTTCCTTCCCCCCTAAAATGGTGGCACACACACTGACAGATCTCCCCCCTATTTCTTGGATGGAGCATTTGCTCCATGGTTTCTATGGTGTAGACGCCCCTACATTTCACAATACGCCCAAGATATCGCTGGACCCTCAGCCTCAGGGCTGTTTACAGTAGTCGAGGTATACGCGGGTACACAGCCTGTAGGCCTACTCACCTCTAGAGACCGTATGCTTACCTAACAAAATATTTGTACTCTCCTCTATACTTAGCTTCGGAAAATTAACCGGTAGCGTGTACTCACCCCTAATTTTACCACTAGGTTACGGCCCTGCTCAGACTCTGCCTGAAATGAGGGTACCTAATAAAGTACGAACAGAGGTCTCATTTCTGTCATTCGTGGGGCAGAAATTTAAAGTTATGCTACAGTCGAGACCTCCGTATAATTTACAGGGCCGCTTCTTAATTTACAGTCTTGTATGAGTATCTCAAGCCGAAACCAGTTTGGGGGCCAACTCAGGTGCGGGCCAGCTTTGTCCGATTGGCCCCGTAGGTGCAGTGTTGCACTGAGGATCATTTCCCACTCTCATTTCGCTCATACCTTATTTCCCCCCCCCCCCCACTGCTTCCAATAATGAGTAGCCTAAAGCGTTGATCCTATGTGATGAAATATTTAGGCCGCAAGGTAGCCTAGGAGCTATAATTAGTAATGATACTTCTACCGGATTAATTTGTTTCTATTCAGCCCACTATTACGGCTCGTTCCGCTTGGATTGTTTGACACTATTTCGGGCGGGCTATTGTTGTGAACGGTGAACCAGTACCAAGGACCCGCTAAAGGTTTAGTGATCTTTGGGCTTATTACGCTATGATTCACAGCACGTGTTTAGGCTTTCAACTAACTCGTAATCACGAAAGGATACCGGTCTGTTTAGATACGTATTCTTCCTGTCGATGCAGTGGAACTTGTATGTTTGTCTTGTTTGTTTTTCCACGATAGAATGAATTTGTAGGCCCCTGAATTTATAGGCCCACTCGTTTATTGTCGGCGTTTGAACTTCAGTGAATCCAGAAGAAGGACAAGTGGACCAGTTGACCAGTTACTCGACAACGCTTCCTATCTTTGCTCGTTCAAAGATTTCGACTGAAAAGTGCATGGTCTTGTTTTATTACTGGGGTCCAAAACATGTGATGCGAGCATTTCGTTTTGACTAGACAAGACAAAACGAAATGTTTAACTAACAAAACAAAACCTTTTTCAGCCGCAATCTTTGTCTTTAGTTACAGCTTTATTAGGAGGCAATTATATATGCCCAAAGTGTCAAACAATCCAAGCGGAAATAGTGTCAAACAATCCAAGAGACGTTCCCTCCGCTCTGCGGAAAAAAGGGGTACTTTTAGTCCCCTGCGCTCGTTCCACGACAACCCTTTGATCACCGCTTGGGCCCTAGGGTCCCCCTGGCCTCTTTCTGTATACTACTCTTAAAACTACTAATTGAACGTGCAGGTGTCGGGAGCGCCTCTGCGTAGTTCCATTGAAGAGGCGCTATACAAATCCTCGAATAAATGAATGAATGAAGTTTATTTAGGCCCTAACAGTTACCCGGTCACAAATTCGTATGTTCTAGGCAGCGGAAGCCAGTTCTACCAAACATAGGCTGCGTTGTACTCTGTAAAGTTATCTAGAGAAGCAATTTAAACACCCGTCCTATTATACTTCTCTTTCCATCTTCCTATTTTTTTTCCGGGCATCGCTTTCTCTTCCTTTCTGTCCTCTCTTGGCCTATGCTCTTCCTCATCCCTCTATCTCATTACGTCATGGTTTTTCCGTTTGTACTTCTTATGCTTCCTCTATCATTCTTTCTTTTTATTTCACTGTTTTCTTATCTCTTCGTTCTTTTATCTAGGCCTATGTGCTAATAGCCTATACCTTTCCTTTAGTCTGTATAGTTCTTTATTTTTGCTAACTCTTGGCTATTGTTTCTTTCCTCCTTCATTCATTCACTCCTTTTTCTCTTGCTGTTTCTTACGTTCTTTCTCCCACGTTGTCTTGACATTATTTTCTTATGCTACCGCTTGTATATAAATGAAAACATGTTTTGAACATCAGTTTAATAATAATTCATGTGAGTCGGAAAGTTTTATTTTTGGAATAAACAGAAGCATTTTTGAATAACGAAATCGTATCTTACGGTATCTAGGGTACTGGCTTGGCCGAATTACATATACACTACGTTATTATCATGTAGGCCTGATAAGAGAAACTTATCGCGTGTAAACTAATTTTTAATGCGATGATCTCAGTTATTTATTATTTATTTATGCGGGATCATACACTGCAGGGCAACTGTAAAACTGAGTCACACTCTCTTTTCAAACATTCGCTGTCTTTTCCGGAAAGCGAACCTACCATCTCGCGTTATGGAACATCCTCCTGTCTACCAGGATGTATTCATACGAAATTATTTTCTTCGCGGATTGACCGATCGGCTGCTTAGTTACGTCCAGTTAGCTACACTGGCAAGAGCGCATAGGCTGCGCCCCATACTCCTCTGTGCTAGAGAGCATGCGGATCGCGGTTCGCTTCCCGAAGGTGGCTTATTTCAGCAGTGGCGGCGCCAGACAATTTCTGTAACCAGGGCATAGCCAGGGCAGTCGTACAAGTAGCCAGTGCAGAGGGCGATTTATGCCCCGAACAAATTCTGGGCAGGGCAAAAATTCTGGCAGGGCAACGACCAGGGCAAAGGCTTTTTTACCAGGGCATTTGCCCTGGCTCGCCCTGGTGTAGCGCCGCCTCTGTCTTTCAGACTTATAAATCTCGGGCTAGCACGGTCCGTACACGGGGACCTTAAATGGCGTGGCGCTTATGCAAACGGGCAGCGGTAGTGAAGGCTCTCACCCGATCAATTCATTGAAAAAATGAACAGGGTCGAGGTCATACGGTCGCTATAGAAAATCGCGTATAATTATATTTTGTCCTTGAAATAGGCCGTCAGTAGACAAAGGATCGAAACAGGCCTGCAGGAGTCCTACAATAGGCAGATTTGTCTCTAAATGGTACCATTATGATGTATCACAACAGAATAACGTCATAACCACGCTTATGCATGTGGGCCTATACGATAAGCTCACACAACTGTAAGCTGAGTCACAATCTCTTTTCAAACATCCGCTGTCTTTTCCGAAAAGCGAACCCTGCAATCTCACGTAGGCCTAATGGACCATCCTTCTGTCTAACTCGTCCGTTCTGTATTTTCTCGTCCAAGTGCCAGTGACGGTATAGGCTCTGCACTTCTTTAGCACCCGACACAGGAAAGTCGTGAATACATGCATGTATGAGACTGATTCGGGAAATTTTCCCGGCAAAGTTAATGGCAATTTTATGCAGTAATAGGGCCTATACAGTAGTTCTATAATTTGCCCCTGTGCTCCCATGACTTTTTCCAAACTATACACTGCATGTATGTAGGGGAGCGTGTCCTGCATTGGGTCAATTTTTACATTTTAATGCCTACAAAATTGGTATTAGTTGACATAAAGTTGTAGTAGGGGCCCTGCATGCATGCATTTTGTTTTCATTATCCGAAACAGCAATGTTTTATGAATCTAATATGGTTATACTACAATATCACTGCAAAAGTAAACCATAAAAATTTATATTTTTCCTCAGTGTTAAAAAAACCTCCCAATGCAGACCACCACGCGAGCATTGGGACCGTGCACTGGATCAAACAACCGGTCCTATTCTAATCATGTCAGTCTTAAAATAATTCTTTTCAATCAGGTAGGCTATGCATAATGCCAGATAATCAAATGTGTTGGATTATGATCTACTACTAATAATAATTATAATAATAATTATATTCTTTATTATTTCAAACCGACAAACGCAGTAAGATTACATTGAAACATGAAAGTACAATCAAGACCTTAATTAATTAACACACGGTTTGGCAGCCATGCAAGGCGACGCGTCGCCCTAGAGGGGGGTTACGGGAGTCGAACCTCGTACCTTATGCTCTCCTGGCCATGAGTGTTACCACTACTCTATCCCCCTCCCTTAACTGATGTTAAGAGCGTCGTTGTCAAAATGCACAACGCATTAGACGATAAGCGCTTCATTGCCAAGAATGATTCATTCCAGTCTAACTTCGATTTGTCAGCAATACTCGATGTAACCATCATCTGATTATTACGAAGCGAGACCAGAGCATGGCTTTCTCGAACGTTCCTATTTTGGTCTTTATTGCTGACTAACTGAGTCATCTCCGCCAACGTCAAAGGATTACGTCATTTGTCATGTCAGAAAAATTTCTTGATGTGCAAAGTAAACATTACAAATATAAAACCAGCAGTGATTGCACTTTTAGACTGAAGGCCATACTGAAAGTCAGATCACTTGTTTGGATTAGACAGATAAGAGCATCCGCTTTTGAGAGCTACTTAACCATAACCATAACCATAACCATAAATTTTATTACTTCACATAATATGCAGTAACAGAAGTGATGTCAGTCGGTATAAAATTTTAACAGAAATCAGATCAATTGATTAGTTTTCAAAGGAAGTAAAGGGAGAGACCCTTAAGGGACCTGGGTCCCGCTATCAGGGTTACCCTTGTACATAAAAAGTAGTGGCAGCTGGCTTAACATTGTAATACTATACATTACGGACTTAACTAGTTAACTAAACATCGAAGTAATATTACATCAGGTGTCAACATCAAAACCTAGTGCGCAATCAAGGCAGTAATTTGCTAGCAAAATGTAGATAGGGAGGGTTGGGGAACTGCTGCTACTAGGTACTCACGGAGCTTTCTCTTAAAACTTAAAATATTAGGTAGATTTCTTATGGCAACAGGAATATTATTCCAAGTCCTCGGGCCAGCACTTTTTATTGAGAACTTTCGGGTGTTGGTTCTAGCAGGTGCTCCTCTATAATTGGCAGATGTCCTGACACAGTAGGGATTTATTTTAGATGTCAAACTGAAGAAGTCATTGAACGCTGCAGGGAGAAGATTGTGCATGTTCTTAAACATGAATTCAGAGGTCTGTTGGATTCTAATCTGTTCAATTGGTAAAATTTTTAGACTTTGTAATACAACATGGGGGAAATGGGACCTGATTTTCTTGTTATAATTCTAGCAGCCCTCTTTTGTAATGAAGCTAATCTAAGTAAGCGAGTTGAGTAATTTGAGGCCCAGACTATGTTGCAATATGAGAGATAAGGGTGAATTAAAGAACAATATAGGTTCAGTTTAATATGGGTTGGTAATAAGTAGGCAATACGGGCTAATACACCCACACTTTTCGCAATTCTTTTAGAGATATTCTCAATATGGACTTTCCATGTAAGGAATTGGTCCACAAATACTCCCAGAAATTTGACAGAGGTTGCTTGTGGTATAGGGTTGTTGTCCATAATGAGTGTTTCCCTTGTTTCTGGGATATGATTACGATGGGAGCAGAATAGAATGTAGTTTGTATTTTTTAGATTCAATGACAATTTGTTGACTCTGAACCAATCAATGACTTTTGTTAGTTCTTCGTTCATTAATTGAAAGAGTTTTTGGTATGATTTGTGAGAAGCAAAAATGTTCGTATCATCGGCAAAAAGCACAAAACGAAGATTGGTGAAGCGTTTGGGAGGTCATTGATAAAAATTAAGAAAAGGAGGGGTCCAAGAATTGATCCTTGTGGTACACCAAATTTATTTAATTTTAATTTTGATAGGGAGCCATTACATAGGACCTGTTGTTTCCTATCATCGAGGTAGCTTTTGAACCAATCCTGTGCAATACCACGTATTCCAATATTTTGAAGTTTATTAAGGAGTATTTCATGATTGACAGTGTCAAATGCTTTTGCAATGTCGATAAAAACACCTGGTGCATATTCGCCACGGTCAATAACAGATGAGATATTATCCTGGATACTTAAAAGTGACATAGCAGTTGAATGACCAGGCTGAAAACCATGTTGAGAAATATGTAAGATGTTTTTTTATTAACATAGTAAAATAGACCAGTGTTTCCCAAACTGTGGGTCGCGACCCAAAAGTGGGTCGCGAAGCTGTGGCAAGTGGGTCGCCAAATTTGTTCAAGAAAAATTTATTTTTTTGCAACAACAACATATTTGCTATGATTAGGCTATAACTATAGCTGGATTGAAATCAAATGTAGACTGTTTTAACCTAAGTTTCCTTTTAATGCTTCAAATTTCTAAGCGCTGTACGTAAATCCGCATATTTCGATATCAATTTACGAAGCAAATTGTAGTACACAGCGCTTAATTTTACACAGTGGGTACCGAGATTGTAAAGATATTCACAAGTGGGTCGCGACCCAGAGAAGTTTGGGAACCTCTGAAATAGACGAATAAACATGATTTTTTCAAGGAATTTAGAAAAAAATGGTAGGATAGAGATTGGTCTGTAGTTGGTCAGTTCCTCTTCAGGGCCTTGTTTATGGACTGGTGTGACTTTAGCTATTTTCAGGCTTGAGGGAACTATTCCTGTGGACAGAGAGCAGTTAATGATGGCTGATAAGGGAGCAGCAATGTATTCAAGTACAGGAAATACAACAGATGGGTCGATCTCATCGAAGCCCGCGCTGTGAGATACTTTTATAGTGTGAAAGGCGTTATATTCAGCAGTTTCATGCATAACAGTATTTACATACATGCATACATACATACATAATAAAATAAAAATTCACCTCTTGTCACGCTCTAGGCCTACCTATCAGTCGTGTCACACTCTATCTATTTAGTCAAGGAGACTCAGCTTTTAGTTTTGCAAATATTTGAAGATCGCTTCCGCTGGTTGAACAATTTAACCACTGCATGGTTTGAAATGATTTGAGATCACTTCAAAGTACAAACATTACAAATTAGAAAAAACCAGCAGTGATTTCACTTTCTGACTGAAGGTCGGAATGAAGATCAGGTATAGTCATATGCGCAACGCTTTTGAGAGATATACTTGTTATGTTCAACATCATCATGCACGTAGCCTATAGGTTAGTAATAAATTCCAAATGGTTCTTTCCCCGTACTCTCTCCTCGTCCAATTATATATCCTACATGCATTAACACAAGTACACACATTAATATAAATATACATACGTACATGTACATACATACATACATACATACATACATACATACATACATACATACATACATACATACATACATACATACATACATACATACATACATACATACATATATACATACATACATATGTGGCATCGTCGACTGCATATACCTACACACACGGAGACATACAGAGGTAACGCTGATACGCTTCAACTCGAGCTCATCGTAGCTTCTCGCGCGTGATACCCATTAGTGTAAGTTGCGTAACTTTGTGTTGTGACGATGGTGTTTGGTCACTACCACTTTTGACCCTGTGTTCTAGGCTAATATTCTGTACAACATGACAACGTTAGTTTTGCTTGAAGCAGGTTCAAGCAACGTGACTGTTGTTCGGCTCCATCGTGGGCTCATGTCGTCAACATGTTGATAGTCGTTAAACAGAATGTGACCATTGTACTTCGTTTTCTGCGAGTGACCTTAAAGTGGAGAATAAAGCAGGGAAGAGGGAGAAAGTAAGGGGGAGGAAGGGGCGGAAATTGGTGACCATCCTTTTGTGTGATAGAGTTGCGTCCTTGATTATACCGTCCTCCTGCAGCACTCTTCCATTCCATTTACGTACTGCAGTCTGCAGCTGCCTTCGATTCTGTGCAACGTAAGGCCTACATTTGCAACTGTCTGAAGTTAGATCAGTTAGGATAGGTAGTCATAGGCAGGGCTGTAGTCGAGGGTATACGCGGGTATACAGCGTATACTTACCTCCAGAGAAATTTGAGAGCGTATACTCATGGCTGTAGAGGAGGGTATACGCGGGTATACAGCGTATACTTACCTCTGGGAACGAAAATTTTTCAAAAAAGAGAGGTTTTTAAAGGTTTTTAGGGCGAATGACTAAAAAAAAAAAAGGTCATCAACTTTTTCAGAGACGAAATCGTAAAAGGTCAGAAAATTTGAAGGGAATTTGTGAAATTCTGAAATTTTTCTGAGACGAATTCCTAAAAACAGGTCTTCAAATTTTTTTTACGCCGCTGGTCACCGGTAGCGTATACTCACCTCAAATTTTACCACTACAGCCCTGGTCATAGGGACAGCGCCTGTGTGAGGTACTTAAAATGCGCTAAATTATAAGTGTCCTGATACACGTCCATGGTCGGTACCAGACTATTTTCCTCTAGGGCAAGGCGAGCTACTTGCACACCACCCTCCCACACAAAATGTTTAGATTTTTAAGCCCAGATGTTTTGTACCAAAAGGCGCTAACTCGAAACTGTTAAATTTATTTTAAATTGCAAGAATAAGTTGACAGCTCCAATTAATGAAATACAAATATTAACAAATAATGGTAGGTGGAACGTAATGTTTTTAAAGATGATTGGCGTGCTACTGAATGATAGGCCTACCTTCGCACCAATTATATTATTATCTGATGAAAAACAGTTGTAGGCCTATATGGTGGCAGCGGTAACTTGATTGTCTCTATTGGCTGTGCTATTTGCCAGTCTTTTGCTGCCGTTTCTCACAGACCCTGTCTATCCTTCGCTTATTCTCTCTGTCCCTTTTTCCCCCTCCGTCTTGGCTTCTTTCTTTTTGAGTCGGTCTTCCATCACGCCACCTCGCAATTGCGCAGTTGTCCCTCTCGTATTTAGGCCTATATCTCCACGCGCATTATAACTGCGCGTTTTAAGTACTATTTGGGTAGAGCCAAATGCGCACAGCTTTCGTGCCTAAATCTTATCAACGCCGTCAAATCTAAAGCACATTAAATTTCTGCGTCATTGCTCAAATGCGTGTGTCCTACTGTACCTGTTTACCTGACCTTGCTGTTTCCCTGTCCAGTTTTAAAGCTCTACCCTAGGTTAGTCTAAGTACTTGAAAATGTCCTTCATGTGTTTATGTCAATATGGTCACGTACTAAATTCTACAGTCCAATGCAAACGTCGACATGTCTGTCCATTCAGGGGCGTAACTTTGGTCTAAAAAGTGGAGGTTACCAATTTCTTACATAGGCCTACACGAAGCAAGGCGCAGACTGCGATCTCTGGGAAGGCACAATGAAAAATATCAATTGGCATTGTTCAAAAAGTGGACGGTACGGTACCCCCAGTCCAAAAAGTGGGGTACTGGTACCCTCGCACCCCCACAAATTACGCCTATGTGTCCATCTGACCTTACCCTGTTTACCTGTCCGGTTTTAATTTCTACACAAGGTCGCATCTACTGCGCGATTTAGGCCTATAATATAAGGAATTGGGCCAATGCACGTGTCAGTTTCTGCTAACCTGACCTTGCCTTGTTTGTCTGTCCAGTTTTGAGTTCTACACAACACAAGGTCAGTGTAAGGCATGCTCTCAGTTTTATGTTATCACGGTTACATCTACACAATATAACTATATTCTGTATACGCATTTAATTCTAATTATTCGTATTGATCTTCATATTATATGGAGTCCTCGTTTATTTTCCTCGCTTTCATTACATGGAGTAAGGTACATTGGCGGCGCGATTGCACCTAGGCGTCTGCCTAGTTGGCCTAATGGTAGCGACGGCCCTGCTGATACACACATGCACACACATACATACATGTACATGCACGGTATATTGTGTTGGTCAGTATTTCAGTTAATTATTATTTAAGAGGCACCTGTTCACCTTTGATGTAAGTGGACTTCATGACTTTCTGGGTGTTAATTTGACTACGGATTGATTTTCGTGCGCCATCGCCTGTTGCCCTGTGCTTTAGACTCGGGCGTCATAAAAGTTTATAATTGATAACAATAATCCGAGGACATCCACGGCGTCATTAACATTATTAATCACTCATTTTATGCTCTTTATTACCGGTCATTCGGCGAATAATTAAGCCACCTGAACATCGATATGACCACCTGCGGATCAAGAACATTAAAATAGGGGGGGGGGTGAGTAAAGAAAACTGTAACAAAATTTAATCAGATTTTTTTATGTTACTTTTTAAATCAGAACTTTTGATGCCGGTTTTCCTCTTTCTTCCATCGAAATTTAATAATGACCTTTGCTTAAACATTGGAGCACTTTAAGGTCGTCACAGTTAGCCTAGTTATACAGTGACTTAATTCTGTGTCGAAAGCTGTGTATATTTCGGTTACAGAGCTATGCCAACAATTTTCAATCTGCCTGGTCTTCTGGTGATGAAGCCTATTCGACATCGGAAGCCTGCGGCAGAAATAAATAGTCGATAGTGCCCAAATAATCGTGCAGTCTCCAGTAGGCCCACCGCCAGTTTACTAATCATTGTAGGCCCTAAATGTTTGAGATTACCATGGGCGGCGATCCCGATGGGGTCGAGGGGGACAAGACCCCACCTTTAACAGTGGGGTACACACCATACAGTTGTCCCCCCAAATTTTGAAGAAACACCAGAAAATGGTAGACACATTTTTTCGCACGTGAGCGTGACAAATTTTTTGACCTCTATTTTGACCAGATCAGTTCAAAACTCTTTCTTGACCAGATCACTTCAGGTGTGTCCCCCCCCACCTGTCAAACAAGATCGCCGCCAGTGGAGATACAGTCTTCGATGCTATTTCTGATCGTGAATGATTTCATTGATTCACCAATATCATATCGTCAAGTAATGCTAAGGAAAAAAATATTGCCAATGAATATGCCCTGCATTGCCCCAAGAAGTCTTTAGGCCTATCATAAGTGCAGAACTTTTTAACACGTTTACTGTAGGGTTTAAATTGTCGGTCAGTATTGGGTAAACTGTACTTTTTAAGGGTCTTAATTGGGTTACGCTGTCAATATCCGTAAGAATATACTTCGCTGCAGGGGCGTAACTTTGGTCTAAACAGTGGGGGGTACCAATTTCTTACATACACGATGCAAGGTTGAGACTGAGATCTCTGGGAAGGCACAATAACAAAATATTGATTGGCATTGTTCAAACAATGGGGGTACTGTACCCCCAGTCCAAAAAGTGGGGGTACGGGTACCCCTCGTACCCCCCACAAATTACGCCTATGCTTCGCTGGGTAGAGTAGACAGTCTGGTGACATAACATCACTTGCACTAACACTAAGGAGAGCTGTGGACTTGACGAATGATCGAGGACAATGGCGATCATTAATTCGTAGCCATCGTCGCCAAATGGCTTGCGTCAGGAACTTCATGCTGCTGATGATAGTGGTGGTGGTGACGACGACGACGACGATGATGATGATGATGATGACGATGATGATAAGGATATACGCCGGAGCACGTGGCCTTCTGTAATTGATATTCGTTTACCTGGTCATCTGTTAAATTCCTATCGACCTAGGTTTTATCGTTGCTTATAATGTAGTTTTTATATGGTTATTGATCTTTCTCGGAACCCAAGTGTCTTGTTTCTCTGGCTCAACGGAATCCAGATCTATGCCCTCCGCAGGGGAGAGCTCTTAGTAAGCTAAACTAGGCCTACTACACACTGCTTCGTCCTGGATAAAAGAAATAATTAAACTAAGATAGTTAGGCTCAGTCCTGCATATAGGTCTTTGTGTAATATAGTGTAACATCACAAGCTTGAAGCCTCTCTACAAAACATTAACTTGTTATCATTGCATGATATTGCCTAGATCTACATGTAGAAGCTTTCAAAAAGCTCATGTTTGCCTGCAATAAAATCATTTTCATCCACTTGTGCCTCTTCTTCAAAAGCTATAATAAAGTTTCGTTACAAAGTTCATCAATCGATCTCTGATCACTAGCGGGTGGCGCGGTTTAACAACGTGCTGATAAAAACTATTGATTAGGCTTCGGAATATGATCGCCATAATGTTAGGGTCTATCGCCAACTTACAGGAAGCAGTCACCCCTTCCATGCAAATGTTCAGACTGTGGATATAATCATGTTGTAAACGATTAACTGAACGCCTAAATTTAGATCTACGTTCAGAGATCTTTCAAGTAGTCAGGTTTCAAGTAAAATACGAGTACCAGTACTTTGGATGCAAGTACAAGTACTAGAATAAGTACAAATGCAAGTACTTTGGTCTCAAGTACAAGAACAAGTACAAGTAGGCCCTACTTTTTAAGTTATAAAACAAGTTCACGTGGCTACCGCAAGAACAATTAGGAGATATTTATTTTTTGACAATTAGCAATGATATATTTTCACTAGTAAGATACATTGCACTCATTGAGTCTCATTCAGAATTGCTCTTGAGAAATAGGCCTATCAGCGATGTTAGCATTTTGTCATTCATATTCAATCTATGCGGTTTTAATATATTTAGTCGCAACAACTAAACACACTTTCAACAGGTGATTTAGACGCAGGCACACGATGCTGTAGCCTAAGTGCTGGCTCAAACAGTTTGTCAAGAAACCTTTGCTGCATCTCCATAAGTCCAAACATTCGCCTTCATCAAAGTCACCATAGTTTTGGGCCTTTGGCATGACAAGACTTGCACTTAGTAGAACATTTGCGTCGACAGTAAAATCATCATAACCAAACTTTACGACTTTTAGGAAGAATTAATTAATATTATTTTTTTATTAACGACTGCAAATTCAGACGTTCTGAAAGTAGGCCTATGGCTCGTATTCACTGGAGGTAGAGTAGGCCTACGGTCAAAAACTTTCAACTACTTTTTTAGTCTTCACGACGGCAGATTCAGACGTTCAGAAAGTCTGTTAGGCTACTGGTTGTGTTGTGTGGTAAGCAGCCGAATGGATAGTGTTCGACCTGTAACGTGGGGAACGGTGGGGATAATACGGGTTCGAACCTCCTCCAATTAGGGCTATATTGTAGAAATACCTTGAGCAGTTCACGCACAGCTATATAGTTGCTAAGCGTCATCAATGTTCTATATGGTCATGGGCGGCGATCCCGAGGAGGTCGAGGGGGACAAGACCCCCTCCACCTTAAAGAGTGGGGGGGGACACGCCATACATCGGACCCCCCAAAATTTTGAAGAAACACCAAAAAAGGTCATCAAATTTTGTAGCGCTGAGGTTAAGAAATAGAAAAAAATTTTGACTTTTTTTACCAGATCAGTTCAAAACTCTTTTGACCAGATCAATTCCAAAATGTACCCCCACCTCTCAAACAAGATCGCCGCCACTGTATATGGTCGTGTGCGTTTGCACTTTGAACTTTGGAAAGAGGGCAATATCAAATACAGTTGTATTGTATTGTATTGTATCGTCTGAGATTTCGGCTAGCCAAGACCTTTTCAAATCCCCGAAAATTTCAAGTGACCTTTTTACTGACCTATAAGTTCAGCAGATATTTCACCATTTTTAATTTTCATGAACAATTCTGAGCCTATATATATATACTTACATCGCCATTCGCCCATAACCGGTTTGAGACTAACTCAATGGTTTGGCCCCAGTGCTGGATTTAGGCATAAGCTAAATAAGCTATGGGCCCTACAGGCTACAGCTTAGGGCCGCACAATCCGCACGGACCTAAAAGTCAGAGTTTTGGGGGGCTGTTTAATTTTATTTTTTTAATGTATATATATATAATGATATATATTATATATTATGCAGAACCTTTTTAAATGGCTTACATCTCGCCTGAGCGGATAAAAAAGTGCCAATAGAAAAATTTAAAGACCTAATCAATTCGCACTTAAGGCCTGCGTAATTGCAAATGGAAGCCAATGCCTAAGCCTGATAATTTAGTCAACTAATAGAATAACCAGTCATATTACTCAGCCGTAAAATTAATCATACAGTACGTAAGCCTAGCTAGTACTCCTCCACCAGCTAATCCTGCAGTATAGGCCTAATGCTTCTCCAAGGGTGTCGACAGTTTTTAGACTGGGGAGGGCATGCACCCCATTTGCGGAGTGCAGGCATGCATAGACGGCGCTTTATATCTATGTCGCCAATAATCTTCACCTTTTCTTTAGTCGTCTGCATTTTCTGTTAACATGATGGAACCCATATATACGGGCCTCTATATGGTCCCATTGGAAACTGCTGCTCCCACATTGCTCCATATGGGCATGCTGACAATTAAGGTAACAGACCCACAGTTGCAGCTAGGTCACCGAAATTTCTGATGAATATCGCTCCGATCAGGCCTAGCGTTGTTTATCGAGTCGTCCCACACACAAGCACTGTTCTATTATAGATAGGCCTATAGGCCTATGAGAGCTGTTACTGATAGGCCTATCCCACCCGACCGCGATCATCGTTGTGAATATATATATATATGTGTGTGTGTGTGTGTGTGTGTGTGTGTGTGTGTGTGTGTGTGTGTGTGTGTGTGTGTGTGTGTGTGTGTGTGTGTGTGTGTGTGTGTGTGTGTGTGTGTGTGTGTGTGTGTGTGTGTGTGTGTGTGTGTGTGTGTGTGTGTGTGTGTGTGTGTGTGTGTGTGTGTGTGTGTGTGTGTGTGTGTGTGTGTGTGTGTGTGTGTGTGTGTGTGTGTGTGTGTGTGTGTGTGTGTGTGTGTGTGTGTGTGTGTGTGTGTGTGTGTGTGTGTGTGTGTGTGCTGACGATTTCATTTTCTTAGCCTCAACATATTAGGGCGGGCGGTCAGTCATGCAGCGGCTTCTATTCCCACGTAGGGCCTACAACCAGGCTCAATGCCTGTCCTTCCCTTCCCCCTCCCGGGCCGGGCCTCCCCTCTCTCCCAGATCCCATATTGCCGATGTGAGCTTTAGCTAATTTCTGATTAGATAGGCTAAATGTCGTCGCCTGAGAATTATCTTGCCGTATCTCCACTTTTTTTCGAAAAGTAGTTGAGGGTTGATTTGTAGCAGAATTTTTTTGATCTTTCTTCAGTTTCAATGGCTAGGAGATACGATAAGTCGTTTTAAAGATATTCAACAAAATATACTGTCGTATGTCCTGTTTTCAGAAACATTTTATCGTATCTCCATACAGCATTCATAGTGTAGCAGTCTCTGTTGTTGTATGTCCACAGAAAGCTCGTCGCTGATTGGACGCGCAGGAGATAGGCCTACAACAGTATATACCTGTGCGCTTAGCTGGACTATAGTGTCGCATATCCAGACAATTAAAAGTTTTTCTTTTAAAAATCCTGACTATATAAATGAATATTTTAACGAAAACACTCTGTAATAATTGGTCGTTGCTTAATTTAATAATTTCATGTCTTTGTTTTCAGAAAGATGGTTTGTAATATTTGTAAATCCATTTTATACAAAATTTTCACAAATTTCAGAAAAACAACTATAATTGTTAATTTTTTAAATGCAATATCTTTATGTAGGCCCTAATGTTGATGTTTTAATATGACGTCTGGTTGTGAACTGTAATTTGACAGTGCCCTACTTATTGCATTGAATTTCTCATTTTTCCGCAAAATGCGGCCCAAACTTCTACCTCGTTTAAATCACGGAATTTTGGAAAATGGAAATACGCTAAGATAATTCTCAGGCGACGATGTGTAGCCTATGTAATTCATAGTTAACTCCGTAACACATTAAGTAGGGCCTACCGCATGGGCGCCCGCATGAATTTTTGCAGGGGGGGCACAACCACGGAGTAAAAAAAAATTTTTAAGGGAGCAAAAATCTTGTTGGCATGCCCATATTTCCATGTGGGACCCACGAGGGCCCATATGGAACTATGGACGAACGTTAATGGGCATACTTTGTAAGAAGTCTTAATGGTAAACTCCAAATTTCTATAGCTATATAGAGAGCTTAAATTGTAAAGCTAAAAGAAAGGAACCCGCTTATTCATGAGTGCCGAGAGAACGGATTGGCGCAGACAGTAGATTTATCCATTTCCAATTAGGCTGTATTTTTATCTCGGCCATTGCAATTAAGTTCTGGACATTCTACCGATATTAATTTAATCAATTGTCTGGAAATTTGAAATCTTTCTTCGAATTTCTGACACAAATTCGTCAAACAAAGAGCTATGAAACGTAAGAATAAATCTAAACAAAATTTACTCGAGTTTTTTAAACTAAATTTCAGTGGTGAATAGAGGATGTGCATTATTCAAAATTGTAACTCACCATTAAAAACGTTGCTGTTGCCGGTAGCCTAAATGTAGGCTACTGGTAATAATTATCACAAAGCATGGTGCCCACAAATTATGTCTATGAACCCTCCAGTGTTCGGGTGTTGAGACTTCCAGCAAAGTTTAATGACTTTCGCGGTTACAGAATACTTGTAAATGTAACAAGTCAACGGTATGATGAATATAGTGTATCGCCTACATTCAACTGTCCTTCCAATAGCACTTCACTACAAGCACGCTAAGTGCCATGGTTCTGTGTTCACGTTGTAATTGGCCCAGTGTAGTCACTTGGAAAGAACGGAGAACAAAGAAAGGAGCCACCACACTGTCTCCCTCCCCACTTGTCCTATCTTATCAGTATATTAATGCCAAGTCTGTTGAAGTGTCCAAATATTCAACTGGATTTCAACCCCAAATGTGTATGTCATTGATGTACCATATATACATGTATACACGTGTGCAAATATTCTCCTTCCCATCAGCTTAAACACGCATACCCTTATGCTCTCAGTCACTCCCGGTAACCTATGGACCCATGATATTAGGACCAGATGTCCAGTTGGCTTTCCCCGCTATATGGTCAGCCTTTATGCCCCGGTTTCTCGGGTCAGCAGTGTCAAACCACGGCCTTCTAAATAGAGCCATCTAGAAGGCCGTGGTAAACCGGCCGTCACTACACGCTGCAATTAATCAATGTCATGTTGTTTATGTTATTATCCGATGTCTTTACTTCAATGTACAAGAGCACCTTTGTATAAGTCACCAAGCTAGCAAACAAAATGTCAGAATAACTATATTTATATATTTAAAATTAATAATATTCTTAATTTTACATATTTTGATTCAAAATCCAGGGGGGGCAAGTGCCCCCCCTTGCCCCAACGTGCGGGCGCCCATGGAGGCCCTACCGTACAGTATAGCCTACGTACGTGTTAACAAAATCGAGCGACTTAATAGGGCGGTGTCACCGGTCTGTTTCAGTTTAACGACGCTGTGTCATAACAAAGATGATTAGCGTCGCCCTCCTCCTTTATCCAGGCTTGGGACTGGCACTGTCAGAGTACGAACAGTGGTGGTTCACACTAATTTATAGACCTACAAGGCTACAAGAAAAGTGAGTCTTTCACTGAACTGTGAGTGAAGTCGACTCTATCTTGCAGACAGTGTGATAAAAATTGAAAAGAAACACTTAATATATTTAATTTCCCCCGTATTTTTCACTGGGCTCAACTTGCGCCCGCCCTGAATAGGGATAGAAGCCCCTGCGATCATTAGCCTTGTTCCTTAGGCCTGATCGTCTTGCGGTTCCTACCGAAAGTTTACTTTCACTTAGGCCTATGTCAATGTAGGCCTACTCATAAAATAATAGGCCTAATACATTACTAGCCTACATATAACTGAGTTCGGTATACAGGGTGCTAATTTTATAGAATGCGGATTTGAGCTGTGTTGACGGTTTAGTACGCTAACCACCCTCGAGCGCCCGATACATATTTTATATTATCATATCACCTTGTCACATTGTGCTGTCAACTCCTGGAGCTCTAGCGATCGTCATGATACACATTTTAAATTATCATAATATATTATTATACGGGCACAAAATATCGAAGGTAGGCCTATAGGCCTCATTAAGTCATAGACCGAGACCCGGTAGTCTAGTGAGGGTATTATAACGATCATAGTAAATATTTATAAGCCAAAATCGTCATATTCCATGTCTAATTCGCCTATTTTGCACGTGGACTAATTCGCTAAAACGTTCTTGTAGGCCTACGTAGCATTAACATAAATTTTAGGCTCCGTAATTACAGAAACAACTCTAAAATTTAAGCGCTATAAAAGTTGGTCATCGCTTGTTTTGCGTACGAGTGGTAATTTCCTGTTGGATAATCAGCCATGGCAGGGGCAAAATTGATTCAGGTACATTAGGAAATTCTGTATAAACTTGTTTTAGGAAGAACAGAAATTATGGTTACTTTACACATTCTTTCAATATGCGTGTTAAGGTGCCAACTGGTTTGAAACTATTCAATCGAATAAATTCCGGCATAAAACAACTAACTTACTGCGCCGCCCAACCTTGAGTGTCCGACCTCCGTCAATTGGGTTTTATATTCACATTCGGATGTTGGTAATCGAACAAAGAAAGCTACAGGTCAACTAGTTATTTAAATATTTTAGATTTTCTTATTTGTCAACAAATTTTTCTCACAAAAACCCCAGTAACCAAGAGTTATTCACTCATGCATGTCACAATGCTTCCATCTCTTGGCCAATGGAATCCCCAAAGGGGCTCAATGACGTATAAATCCGATTTTCACACAGTTACCATAAAACCTTAGTTGAACTAAGCTTTTATGGTTTATGTCATGAGTTATCCACGTAGGCCATTACCAGAAGATCTCAAATTGCTTCCAGCGTTTCTCCTTGGTTGACAATAGTTGGAGGCCGTTTAAGATTGTGGTAATGGCCAAGGTGGATAACTCGGGTGCGTACCGAATCCTCGAAACCCGAATCCCTTAAACGAATTTTGGACGAATCCCCGAAATCGAATCGACACTAACGAGCCTATATAGGATGCACAACGTGGTTTGCTGAGATACATAAAGGCTACGCTAGGTCTGTGTCATGTTTCAGAGTTGAAATAGTGTTCGGGATTTCAACCGCTTCTGTAAAACTGGGTAATTGCGAAGACTGAGTGCCTCCCTATATAAACAATATGGTTGCCACCGACTTTGCTCCAGTAGAGCGCCGCTGCCTACCAGCCACATCCCACAATGCAATGTGCTAGGTAAGTAAGTAAAGCTAACACTTGAAGTCAAATGCACACTTGATGTAAAACGAACTTTAATTTGATTGAAAATTGAAATATATGCATACATCTTAAGAAATGATTTAATCCCTTAGATATAAACAAAATCATTCAGTTGTGTTTGTAATATAAGTGTTCGTTTTACTTACTTATTTAGCACATTGCATTGTGGGATGGTCCTGGTAGGTAGCATTTTTTGTATATAATATAACGGATTAAACCATTTCTTAAGATGTATGCATATATTTTAATTTTCAATTTAATTAAAGTTCATTTTCGTTTGACTTCAAGTGTTCGACTTACTTGCTTAGCGCATTGCGTTGTGGGATGTGGCTGGTAGGCAGCGGCGCTCTACTGGAGTGAAGTCGGTGGCAACCATATTGTTTATATAGGGAGGCACTCAGTCTTCGCAATTACCCATAAAAACCATATTTTGACAAGGTACTGGAGACTTCTAGAAAATGTGTGATAATAAGATTTATACTTGTTTGGGTCAGTTTGGAGCAGGCCCTTAGCCAGAAATACAGAGTTGCCCGTCCAAAAGCATTCAAAGTTGTGACCACCCGACGCCATGAGCGTACGAAGTTGCGACCGCCCAGAGTTCCGCTGCCGTTTGAGTCCGACTGCAATACCCCTAAGCTGTTTACAGAGCCTAATATCAATCCCTGCTCCTTACAGAACTGTCATCTGAACTTTAGCAGTGGATCTAGAGAAGAAACTGGATGGTGCTGGAGCAGAATCATGCACAATTTATGCGTGTCCAAAATAATTCTCACCCGTCCTTTGGATGGGTGGACGGGTGGCTGGCTAAGGGCCTGATTGGGAGACTTCATACAGACTAACTGGAAGATTTTCTGGTTTCTGAGATTGCCAGTTTGAATAACTGTTGGTGTTGTCTGAGATAATTATGTTGAGAAGTATGACAATATGAAAAGTTGTAAGTAATTATTGAGCTGTGGCTTTCCATACTGAATATCAAATCTATGTATGTGAGTATCAAACCACCTTGATGAAAGATTTGAGTGTTCAGAGTTATATTTGGTTATGTATGTGATTAATTGTTTACTTATCCCCTTTAGCATGGATCACGAGCATACTCGGGCTGTGGAATCCGTTCCCATAGCGTGGATCTTGAATTAACTCGGGCAGGGATAGAACTCACCACCTAGTCGGCGTGGAGCCCGTATAAACTCGGGATAATGTTAGAAGGTCATGTCTGTTGTGCAGAGGGAGTCCTAGTACATGCTGTAGCATCCGTTGTCATGGCCATATTGTAGGTCAAAATGGCAGGTCGCAAACATGGTTTGTATAGGGAGGAAATAACACGTTTGTTAGAAAAAAGTGAGAGTATGTGTGGGTTTGCAGACAGCGATGATGACATTCGTAATACTACAAGTTCTAGTGAGAACAGTGATGATGATAGTGATGGCAGCCAGGAAACAGTGGATTATGAAGCTGTTTCTCCTTTTGCATGGTGCGATCTAGACCCTTTTCCACGTGTTGCCAACTACTTGCTGGTTCATCTGGGTGCAAAGTTGATGAGAATGATATGCAGGATCTATTTTTTGGGTGACGGCAGGCCTATAATGCAAAAAACTTCCGGGATTATTTCCAGAATAATCATAGCATCATTATAACAACAATATCTGAGAAAAACATTTTTCGAAAAATTCCACCCTAACCAAGAGTTAACAAAAAATGTTGTCCACGCTAAAGGGGTTAATTTGTCAAAAGTATTTTAATTTCCTTGTTTTTCCTTGTGCTACAAATTTTTAATGGAATGTAGAAACATTAATTTTTAGATTTATTTCCTACATTTTGATAGATTTATTTATATTTTATATAAAATTGTTAAGTGGTTGGTCTTGCATTTATGAAAGTTGCCCAGTCGAAAGCATGAGCCCTAACAGCAAACATCCTTACAGTGTTTCTGATAGCCTTTTCCTGGAGCTTTAAGTGTTTGATAATTAAAGTTGAATATTGCCTCACCAAAATTATTTTACAGTACTTTACTGTTTAAGTATTGCAGTATTAAGAATATGAAGTGCAAATGTTTCATGTTAATGGATGTCCTTCATTTTGGCTCTTGTGTTAAATGCCTTTATTTTTTATTCAGGTTGTCAAGGCTCATATACCACTCATAAAATTTCATGAGAGGCCTAAAGTATTATCATATGGTTTGTATTTCCAGTATTTAATATTTTAATAGATTGAATGCAAATTCTTTGCTTTAAATATGCATAATTAAATATTCCCTCAATCAAATAATTGATTATAGATGTAAGCCCATAAGAGCAGTTAAGAAGAACATATTTTTGCTGATGTCCTGGACAATTCAGGTCACGTGCTGTACCCGGTTCTTCTGCCTGATAGGGCTATCCCCTACCCCCCTGCACCCAAGATCGACGACTGAATCGAGCAGACCATTTAATGCGTAAAATGTTCTTAATGAGGAAGTTGTATCTTATTTAATGTCATGTTCTCCAAAGTGCAGTAAAGCAGTTGGAATTAATAAAGAATGTACTTACTTACATATTGTTTTTTAATGATTTATAGATATTTAACAAGTCAAGAAAAAGATGTTTATATTTGTCCTCTATGCTGTGAATATTTTACTGCTTTTTGCTAAACATGATGCTACATGGGATATTTATAGAGATGATGCATATGCTGACTTGCCCTGGCTAAACTTTGGACTACACTCATTGTGTCACCACACAGCCTAGAACAGATTCAGCTACTTGGCTAGCAACATGTTGTAAACGGCAACGTCACACCACAGATTGTGATGTCCAAGTGTTTGTTGATTGTCCACTTGGAATCTTGTTGGGTTTGCTGATGTCTTGATTTGTTCTATTGGGAACCGAGTTCAAATCTACTGAATTCCACATTTTTGTGAAACTATACTGCTCTCGTAGGTGGAAGTTAATCAAGCAACTAATCCGCCACCAGAGTTTAAATCTTTGTGTCAATCACTTGGAATCAACCGATTGTGTCATAGAATTTTGAAAACCTTCCTCATCAATTTGATTGGTGCCTTAAATCTTGTATTGTCTAGGAATGATGCTTGTTCTGTTAGAGGAGCTACATGATTTCACCTACATAATGCAGTGCATAATTTAGGAAATCCTTATAGTTACAGGTTTAGGCCCGGGTTCGCCTCTGGATGCTCCTATTGCAGCGAAGACGGTTCCATCAGGTCCCACAACATCAAAGCCAAGTGGACCCTCATCTCGAGGTTCTGGAATTGACTTCAAAGATCTGCCAAAGCGCTATCGAAGGAAACCACTAGATCAGAATGAGATTGATGTAATAACGGTTGGTATTAGTCTGGACAGATGTTAATTTCTAACTTTTTCATTTTTTGGTTTAATCTCTTCAAATATACCCCAAAAAAATTTAATTTGGGATAGCTTTCAGAAGTCTATGTCAGATGTCTGTAGTTGCAGAATTACTGACTGCACTAGAAAACGTAAGTATTGAAATAAGTTGTATAGTTTGAAAGGCTTTTTAGACTGTGCAAACATGTCTGGATAATGATCTACTTGCAGTAAATTACCAGCAGTGTGGGAATTGCAGAAAAAAGACAGGGGTTGAACATTTTATCTGTATTTTGCAAACTGATTTCAATACCACCAGTTTTGCAAGTCAGACTTGAATCCAAATCAACTCCTTTATTGAGAAAATAAAAAAATGCATACCCGGTACATGATACACCATGGAAATTTCTTCTCTGTGTCAGAGACTCAGAGTCAGATGCTAAATCACACTAACACAACTGAGGGGGTTGGAAACGACCCTCCCTGGAGTGTGCAATGAAGACTTAACTTTGGGGTTCTAAGAAAGACTGAGGGTTGAACCCCCAAACCCCGACAATTTCCACCCTGGTTACCAGATAGTGAACACACTGCTGAACATTCTCTCTCTCTCTCTCTCTCTCTCTCTCTGCAATGTTATCAATTAATCCAACCAAATGTAAAATTTTATGTTCACAATATTCAAGGATTCACTTATGGTCATTTAGATGCCTCGGTGAAAATTTCAAATATAATTATATGTTGTTTATTTGGATTTTTATATAGCATCTGTTTAAAACCTCTGAAAGTTGCTGTTGGACAGTTTATTTGAGATCTTAGTGTCAGAGACCAAAGGATGGGTACGGTATATTGAAAATGTCTTCACTGATCAAAACAGTTAAATTGATATTTTAATGACAAGAGTGTACTAAAACAACTGGGAAATCAATGCAGCTCGTCGTTAAAGTGCTAAAGCAGAGCCTGACTAGCCCTCACAAAAGCCTTTTAAAAATATATGCTCATAGCACCTTACGCTAATAGCAAAATAGACTGAAAATTACTCTAACTCGGATTAGAATGAGATAACAACTTGCTCCAATGCAAAAGTGAAGTCTCAGAACCTCCAATGTTTGCACGTGCAACCCAGCTGTTGGCTGCACACTTTTCTGGCTTAACTCTGTGAGATTTGTTATTTGATCTGCTTTTGTCTCATTCTAAGTTAAACAGTGACTTATTTTCTGTTGCTTTCAGAGAGGCGGACCTGAATAATTGATCAAAAAAGTCGCTACTGTCACAAAATCTCAACTTTCGAAGTGATGTCAGTCTTTAGTTATCGTTTTGTTTATTAGTGGCTTGGATAATTCGTACCTTTGTAGCAAATGTTGTTTTATCGGAATTCGCTTTTTAAAACCATCATAGCAAAATGCTGTTGAATTTCAGTTAGTTCCATTTAATTCTGTACCCAGTACCCACCAGCTATGTGTCCTCGTCATTGTATCTGGGAATTGGAAGTGCGAAATCCAAAAGATATTGGAGTTTTTCATCATTTAGTTCAGTGACACTCGTGATGTCTCTGATTTATTCACCTGGAAATTAGTTAAAGACGTTTGGTGTAAAATATGTGCTCTACTTTTTTTTATCTTAGTGAATTTGCCATGAACTGAGTAAACCAACACTTGGTGGGAAGATCATCGACCCTCACGATGCAAGGCTAAGAAAATGAAGTGGCCACTTGTACAAAATGTCCAGTTGAAAACTTGTCTTCATAAAGTAATACACATTGGCTCTGTCCAATGTTACAACCTGTCTTTTTGTATCTGCTCGCCTAACGCTCGCTTATTTGATGTTCTGATTCTTATAATTACATGTATTGTGCCCCATACTAAACAGTGATGGTTCTTTGTCTTTC
Organism: Allolobophora icterica; assembly: GCA_963556255.1. NCBI lineage: Eukaryota > Metazoa > Annelida > Clitellata > Crassiclitellata > Lumbricidae > Allolobophora > Allolobophora icterica. The sequence continues at coordinate 34,345,927 of OY744610.1, read as the reverse complement.
TCAGTCAACTACTGGTTCTCGGCTCTAGAACTCTCTGCCGGTTTTTGTCCACTCTGGTAGTTCTGTGATGTTGTTTAGGCCAGGACTGAAATCCCTCCGTTTCAGATTGTTTACCCCATCCTCGTAGTCCATTTTCTGGACTCCAAATATTTTGTGACTGCATGGCTTTGTCCAGTGGATTGTGATATTGGAATACGGTTGTGCTTAGAAGCCACTATCACTGGGCGATCTTGTTTGACAGGTGGGGGACACCGTACACTTTTGAACTGATCTGGTATTTTTCACGGAAATTCGATGACCTTTTTGGTGTTTCTTTAAAATGTGGGGGGCAAACTGTATAGCGTGTCCCCCCACTGTTAAAGGTGGGTCCTGTGACTCCTGTCCCCCTCGACCCCCAGGGATCACTGCCCATGGCCACTATCGATAATCATAATCTCGAGATTTCTTCAGGCTCTACCAAAGCGAAGTCACAGGAACCAGCAAAATTCACAGGCACTCAGTCAAAACAAAATTCATAACTCGGGTTGAAGATCCAAAGGGTCAACCACACAGACCACTACGGTGGATTGCGTTTAGAATTGAAGCGGCGATGGAGGCAAGTGGAAGAGGAGGAATCAGGAGTTGTGAGAGATCAGTACGTGTTTTCAGTTTGCGTGCAAGACTTGTGGAAAGATGGTAAGAGGTTAGGTTTTGGTGAGTGTAGGAAGGATATTTGTCGTAATTGATGCCTTGCGGATAATGAAAACGGCTGTGTGAGTTTCTGGTGTACTGTGTAGGCTACACTGTACAGTGTACTGTGTACAGTATCTTAATTAGATCTCCAGTTTTCAAACGGTGGGACGCGTACCACTATTGGTACACCAGGTGTCGCTAAGTAGTACGCGAAAAAACTCAAAAAGATTGCATTCTTAAAATTATATATTTTTTAGATTTGTCTACCTACGGTCCTACGCTAATTGCAAGGGGACTTTGCGCTCGCCTGTTGATTTTGATCTGACCTTTGCTACGCCAACATTCGATTTTTTACCTGGTGACACAATAAAAATAAAGTTTGAAAACCGCTGTCAGATCATCCCCATGGCGGCTAGGGAATGTAATCCCGGAGCATTCTGTCAATCCTGAGATTACGGGATTAGAAATTAATTGATCCCGAGATCCCAGGATTATACTTTATGCAATGAAAAATTTTCCCGCCTGTAGCATAAATGTAGGCTATATTTAATACTATAACGCGGTTGTGTATTAAAGAGGTTGGTTTTAAGAACGTTGTGGCGATGTGTTATAAGCATGTAACCTTAAATGAAAAGTTTAAACGTTCGTTAGGAGTTATTTACGATAAAATTATCGCAAGAAGCGTGAAGTGTCAATAGTAGAATCTCCGAGTAATGATGACTCAGAGCATAGGCAGAGGCACTTGACAGCAGTAGGGCTCGGATGATACTTTATAAAGGTTTCGCCACGAACAGGTTGGCCCGCTGGCTTGTACTCAGAGGCTAATTAACTCGGGGTGGGGTGTTTCTGAGTGGAAAGATCTTGATAGTTGATCGCGATCCCACGGCCGAGAATGAGGTCTGAGAACGACAGGTGACCAACGCAGCACCGCTGCTGGAGGAGTGCACAGCAGCCTGCAGCACCTTGATATTAAAGCAGTCAGAGTCAGTCTGTGGGCTCTGTACCCGTCGTTGCTGCTTAGGGGCCATCCACATATTACGTACGCACTTAGGGGGGGAGGGGGGTCGGATTTTGGCGATTTTGCGTACGGGTGCGAACGGGGGGGAGGGGGGTAACAAAATGTGTACGTACCCAAAATAAATTTCTAATTATGACGTCCACATTAGCCTATTTATAACTCTGTATTATCCTATAGTCGTCCCATGGCATTTTATTACATTATATAAAAGCCATGTGCAGTTATTCTGTGCTGTGAACGACACCTATAATTTGTCTATATTGGCCCTTCAATAATCTGGCCTAAAGTGCAGACAGGCAGCCTGGAGACACTTTCTGCAGCTGGTCATCGGGGGGGGGGGTGCGTCAAACGTACGTACTCAGGGGGGGGGTGGTGGAAGAAAGTACGCTTGCGAACAGGGGTGGGGTCCAATTTTCCCGGATTTTTGTGTACGTAATATATGGATGGCCCCTTATCTGCCGTAATTAGCGTCCGTTGCCCAAGCCTCAGGGAAGAAGTATACAGTGAATCAAGTAATTTTAATCCAAAAATCCGAATTTTTTGTAATCCCGGAACTACGGGATGCCACGTTTGTCAATCCCGGGATTACGGGATTTTAAAATGTTCCGGGATTCTGCTCTTACTATTCATACATGTATCAGGGAAGTTAAAGGCGAATAGCGACATTTTACGGTATAATTTTAGTCATTTTACATCAATGCATTATTGGTGCCAACTTACCTCAGTTGGAGTGTGGGATAGAATCCACAACCCTCTTACTTCTGCCCTCATATAGGCCTACTCTGAGAGTTAATGGTTTCGCTCGACACGAGAGCAACTAAATCGGCCCACCCTAACCGAAAACATCTGACATCTGTGAGCTTACAAATTACAGGCGTCGTAATACAACTTGTAATAAAAAAGCGCGGCAGGGCCGCAGAAAACTAGATTAGTAGGCCTATTTTGAGAGCCATTTAAACTAGATTAGTATTTTGACAGCCATTTAAACTAGATTAGTATTTTGACAGCCATTTAAATGGTGAAAATAAGCTTTTTTACAAGCAAAAGAATTAAAGTGCTCGTTTTATAAAATCTCAAGCAAACCAAGAAGTAGGAAATTATTCTTTTCGCTTATAATATTGACCGGTCGTCTGCTTAGATAGGCCTATGTCAAAATAGGCCGTCAGTAGACAAAAGGACCTAAGCGCCTACGCCTACAATTAATTAGTCCTACAATAGGAAAATTGGCTTATAAAATGGACAATAATATGTATCAATATAGATTTAAACGTCATAACCTCGGTAATTTATGCGTGTAGACCACACAACTGTAGGCCTAAACTGAGTCACAATCGCTTTTCAAACATTCGGTGTCTTTTCCGAAAAGCGAATCTGCTATAGGCCTATCTCACGTAATGCCACCTGTAGCCTACATCATCAGATTAGGCGGATTCTCGATATATCATGATTGACAATCTCGGACTTTCCCATATGTATATACAACGTCAGCAAGCTTAGGCCTACGTCCGTTATTTCTCAATTCGCAGAATCGCTTGATGTGCATAGCAAATACAAACAGAAAACCCGCAGTAATAATTTCGCTTTCTGGCCAAAAGTCATGTTGAAGGTCAACGCAACAGCGTAGGCCTAGGCCTATAGGCCTAAGCGAGATTTAGTAAATAATTAATTTTCTATCAAAGCAAACGTTTTATCACCACGCCTCTGGAACGATCTCCAGTAAGAGCAGAGCCAGTCTAATGGTTTGCCAATCACTACAAATGAGACTGAAAGGCGCTGGAGGAGTAGGCCCTATTGTGATTTGTGAAGGAGTAAGTTTATAGGCCCTATTGTGAAGGAATGTTCAGTGTAGACCCTATGTGGGTTGCTATGTAGGCCTAGTGGAAAACGAAATCGAATGTCGGCGAATTTGGTGCGTCGTCTATTCATGAAGCTGAATTCTTCAGTCTTTCGAAGCTCTAAGCCAGCGTTTCCCAAACTTTTTGGGCTAGGGAACCCTTGTCATCTTTTCAAATTACGGCGGAACCCCGACCTGAACTAAGCGTATTGAGGCATAGGCCTATACGTTGCACCTGACAAGCATACTTAGATAATAGGCCTGTAACAATTAAAGCACACACCCATATAAGAAGTTTATACAAAACAATTTATTTTCTTTTATATCAAATGATAGTGTACAATTTTTAAGACCAAGACTTAAATTATGGAGCACAATATTGGGAGTTCATGAAGTTTTAATATGTGTAGTGATTTTGTTTTTTCTCGTGCAAATTTTTTATATTTGGTTAAATGCTATAAAGCATTTTATGTCAGGTGCAGTATTTTGCAATTTCTATATTTGGTTTTTCTTACAGTATAGCCTACTATGAGAATCCAGTTTCGCACAATGCGTTGTCGAAAAGGGCAGAGGCACACTAACTGCACGCTTCGCGACAGTAGGCCTAGGGTATTCTTTAATTGACCCGCTCCAGAAACCGATCAATTTAAGTGAAAGTCTGCTTCATATAGTGCGAGTCCGACGTTGTCTCTATAACAAATTCATAATCTTTATCATAAAAGTTTACTTGTTTTCGGCTACTTTCAGTGGCGTAGGCTAGCTATCATATGTGCAGGGGTGCAATTAAGGCACCCGGGCCCACGACCTCCAGGGGCCCACAACATTGGTCAGAACGCAAGGCTACAGGCCTACAGAGCCAAACAGAGGCCCATGCACTCGGGCCCATGAAAAGCTAGCTACGCCTACTTTGAATGGGTTTCGAATTCAATTAATATCATCCTTCATGGGAGGAAAGTATTTTTAACCAAGTTCGCTTCCGGGTTAAATTTCCTTCATTGAGCCGGACGCTGTAGGTCAGATTTTTATACCAGCAAATTTTAAAAAAGTGATTGCTAATACTGTTGTACGATTATCTGACTCAGCTGTACTCTTTAAAACTTTTCGCGTTAATCATTTTAGAATTCGTTTCGTCGAGATAACGATAACAAAGATGGCTGCGTCCCTATTCAGACAGTTTACAGCTCTGACCTACATAGATTCCTGCAGTGACCTCTATAATCTGTAATTCTATATAATTACTGGATAACTAAAGGGCATTAAAAGTCCGGATTACCGCTCAGTGTGGGAAACATACAAAAGAGACGACTGACGGGAGTTTTAAACTTTTATACAACTTTTTGTGTTTTTTAAACTGCTTGGAATGTTTCGTTCCAATTAAATTTTTCAGTGAAAATTCTTTTAAATTACAACCTTTCGCGGAACCCTTGGGTTCCGCGGAACCCACTTTGGGAAACGCTGCTCTAAGCAAATTGTGTAACGCGTCTTATAATAATAATAATAATAATAATAATAATAATAATAATAATAATAATAATAATAATAATAATAATAATAATAATAATAATAATAATAATAATAATATTTATTCTTTAATTAAGCGCCTGCAAACGCACTGCGCTGTACATGTAAGCTTACATGTTATGCGATAAATCTTAACTACTAACAGAACAGACAGCCTGCAATACACGGCGCAAATTGCAGCCTACAAAGCATGTCCGCCTATGGGACTCGATCTCTGTACCTCTCGCACTCTACGCCAGATGTTATCCAATGCGCTATCGGGCCCCCCAATAGCTGCTGCTGCACAGCTGCTGCTGCACAGCTGCTGCGTCTGTAGGCCTAGGCAATTTCGCATAGCCTTGTTGTAACTAAAAAGTATAGTAGGCCTAGGCCTAACTAAAATAAAAATCCAATAACTATAACTAAAAAATAATGCTAACTATAACTGCATATGACTATAACTAAAATGGAAAACCATCAACTATAACTGACTGTAACTAAAATTAGGTCTCTTGAAGAAGCGCTATATAGGCTAAATGTCCAGAATGAATGTCCAGAATAAAATAAAATCTTTAAGGATAAGCACACATTATTTAATCATAATGTAAAAATCCTTCTTTAGCACAACCACGATTATTTAAAATCGGTGACTAAATAATTAAGTGACTCGATCAGCGTAGGATACAGTTTCCTGTTACATGCACAGGGTCCGTGCACAAGTGAATTAACAGAATAAGGTCAATTATAAGAAAGTGTTATCAGGCAACGCAGGCCTATCTCGACCATTGTTTAAAGGGCGCTTAATTTATTTTTTTACATAGAAAAAAGAAGTCGACCTAACTCCTGGTATGAGGTGTTACAGTAGGCCTAACTTAACTGTTTCAACCTCGGTATTCATTCATCCATTTTGATAATTTATTAGCGCCTCTTCAAGAGCAGCTCAGAGGTGCTCCAAGCCCAGCCACGGTTAAAAAGAGCTAGAACAGAGTTTTTCAAACTGTGGTCCGCGGACCCCTGGGGGTCCGCGAAGGATATGGCGGGGTCCGCGAGAGCGTTCTGAAAATAATGTGATGCTTAACATTGCATTAGCCTAACAGCCTGTGTTTTCAAATTCATACGCTACCTATAGTACGTAGGCCTATGCCTGTAACTGTATGATCCACAAGGATCCAATTGGGTATTTGATCACACCAGTTTTGTGATGCTGCTGATAGTTATTCTTTGCGTACTAGGGCCTACAGTGACGTAAATAAGATGTAGGCTTATGGTCACGTTACACTTCTAGCCTAATAGGCCTAAAACGTGTGTTTTAATAAAATTTAATATATAATTTCTGCTAATCGACTGCTAATCATGTCTGCACCCAATGTAAGCGCGATGTATTTGAAGCCTTCATCAGAAGTAGCCCTACAACCAGGCCCGGCCCTAGGGCAAGGCGAACGAGGCAGCCGCCTTGGGCCCAGCGCTTTCAGCGGCCCCGCGCTGCTGGATATAGGCTAATGTTTGTATTGTGATAAGATTGAACGTTGACAACGCTAACGTCGCTTAGCAACGATACTGGCAGTCAATTTGCCGCGTGGATGTGATAGGGTGATTTAAGAAAGCGAGCCTTCGAATACTTCTGACCGTTTCTGTCACTGTAGGCCTAGCTCCTGGAGAAAGAAGCTTTTCGAAGTTAAAACTTATCAAAACCTACATGCGATCAACGATGCTTCAAGAACGTCTCACTAACTTATTTATTTTGTCAATTGAGAATCAGTGATTAATCTAGACGTCTTTGGGGGGGGAAGTTCCCCCAGGATTGATGTTTCCCCCAGAGGCCGGCAATATTACAATGTAGGCCTAGAGACCTTTAGGGGAGGAAAATTCCCCCCAGGATACATGTGGATCCATGGTTCCCCCCCCCAGAGAGATGATTTCCTAAAAAAGGTCATAAACTTGTTGAGAGAGTAATTGCTGTAGAAAAAGTTCAAAAAAATCGGGCGAATGACTAAAAAAAAGGTCACAAATTTTTTTGAAGATGAAACTTGGAAAAGTCATACACTTTTTGAAGATGGAAGAAAAAATCTTTTGTAAATTCTTTGCTCCCCCAGAAACCTTGTTTCCCCTCCCAGAAGAAGGGGACTAGATTAAACACTGATTGAGAATGATGTTAGGCCTACTAACGATCTGGACTAAAACGAAATCATTGCGAATTGTGCATCTATCAAAGGGGATTCGAAGATCGCAAGATTTCCTTGTGTATAAAAACATTTTAGAAGATAGAACCCACGCTATTGTCTATAGTGACAAAAAAAAATTCAATTAGAAGGATGTTAAAATATTTTAATTATTAACATTCTTTTTCAGCTGTTAGATAATCAAATAATTAAATAAAACATAATTAAGCTTATTGCTTTCATCAGTGTGATTCTCCTTACAGATTTTATATTAGTTACAGTTACAGTTATAGTTAATGGCTTTTCATTTTAGTTATAGTTACAGTTATAGTTAATATTATTTTTTAGTTACAGTTATAGTTATCGTTAACGAAATCATTTTTGCTTTCGTTAACGAAAACATTTTCGTTACCGTTATCGTTAATGAAAATCACACTGAATTATGAAGACGCGTTACACAATAATTTGCTTAGAGCTCTGACGAATGGGTGTATTCAGCTTCATGAATACACAGCGCTCCATATTCACCGACATCCAAGGCGAACATAGGAATCATTTTGCTTTCGTTAACGGCTGTATTTTCACGTTCTCACGTTAGTTGATATTGCACTTTTTTTTATCGTATTAACGAAAATAGCAATGAATTTTCGTTAGTGTTATTTTCGTTATAGTTATAGTTATAGTTAATGATATTTTTTAGTTATAGTTATAGTTATCGTTAACGAAATCATTTTTTGTTCGTTAACGAACATTTTCGTTAGGCCTATCGTTAACGTTAACGAGAATCACACTGGCTTTCATAGTAAAATACTAGTTTTAAGAGCCTGATTTGCAGTTTGTGTTCATTAACCCATTTAATTTCGATTTTGCATATGGCATTGCCAATACCGCATTGGCAGGAAATCAACTCTGCAATGCCTTGGTTTTTGCTTTCTGCCTTGGGCCCCGCACACTCTAGGGCCGGGCCTGCCTACAACTAGATTCCATTTAAAAAGGTTTAAGATCGATATTCACAAAACAAACTTTGAAAGTCTGCAAGTGTTTCATTCAGAAAATCAACACTGAATATGAGTCTGGTTGTTTTTTCCATGGAAGAAACACTGAAGCTCTAGCTAGGACTCTAGTTGTGTTTACATAAACGCTATATTTTCTTCTCATTGTAACGCTGGACTGACCTGGGTTTTCTGGAAAAAAACACTTGCTCTATAGTCTGTAGCCAGTGTTTAATCTAGTCCCCCTCGTCTGGGAGGGGAAACCAGGTTTCTGGAGGGAGCAAAAATTGACACAAAATTTTGTCTTCCATCTTTAAAAAGTTTCAGACTTTTCCCAAATTTTTCCACTTTTCATCTTGGAAAAAAGTTGATGACTTTTTTTTTAGTCCTTCACCCAATTTTTTACTTTTTTCCCCGGTCAAAAAAGTTGATGACCTTTTTTTTAGGAATCCATCTCTCTGGGGGGGGGGAAACCATGTATCCACATCGATCCTGGGGGGGATTTTTCCTCCCCTGACGGTCTGTACATTGTAATATTGCTCGCCTCTGGGGGGGGGAAACATCAATCCTGGGGGGGAACTTTCCCCCCCAAAGACGTCTAGATTACTCACTGGTCTGTAGCATTATGTATTATAATTACAGGACACAGCTAGTCAGCTAAAAAAAAGTCTAGTGGTTCCTCCAGTGAAGGCTTCGTTTGCAATATAGGCCTACTGGTCTATTTCCTGATTGTGTACTCTGGACTTGTAGAATTAGAAATTTGTGGAATTCGCCTGATTTTAGCCTTTAAATGAACGATAATAGGCCTACAGAGATTTGCAAAGCATATCCCTATTTCGTTCACGTTCGCTGTTACATGCTAACTATATAGGCCCTAATTTTGCTGTTTGTATTATGGATAACTTTCTGAAACATAAGAAAACAGTGCTTAGGCCTATCAAAAATAGCACCAATTATGGACAGTTTTTGCAAAGCAAAGCAAGCACATCCCTCTCGCTGACATTACTGGTTTTTGGCGAAACCGATGTTATTCATTTCTTTTAAAAATGACTGTGTTCCATAGTTATTGCAGGGAGTTAATAACAATTTATTTAGTGTTACTTTTTATATTATAGGCCTAATAGTCCTTAGCGTCATAAATAAGCAAGCGTGTATTGTGGAAGTAGTCTGTCTGCCTGTTATTTTTATTAAATTTTAAGTGATAGGGGCCTAAATTTTGCTTTGTAAATACTGGGGTCCGCGAGCTATGCCTAGAAAAAAGTAGGGGTCCCTGGTCCAAAAAGTTTGAAAACCTCTGAGCTAGAAGACTTAAGGAGGCGGTATATATAATATATAGTAACCAGGTGAACTGCCTCGTGGAAATAGGCGCAAAGAAGGTGGGAGCGGAGCCCATTCCACGTATTATAGTCTAGAGGGGCCCGGCACTGAGAATTAAGGCACGACGCTGTTTAACTTAGGAGCGGGACCGAGGGACCAACAGCTCACCCCAGTTGCAGAACGCAGAACTGGACGGCAGTGGACGCGACATTAGGCAAGAGAGCGGACAACAGAGATCAGATAGGCCTAGGATCGACGTACGACGATGCTTCACCAGATCTCGAGAGAGACCGCCAAACAAGAAAAGCAATCCTATAGGAGATGCGCTGCGAGGTATAGCCTATGCGAAAGCGGATGGAACTGAAATCTCGAAACACCCCTATGTCTGAACGAGGATTTAAATCCCCGACCTCAGTGGTGTGAAGCACGCCAAGTGCACTAAACTGTAGCGCAACATTTGTCCAAAATATTGGGATGTGGGCACGGGGCCCGAACAGAGGTCAAAAAAAAGTTTCTCAAGACAAACGGTTTTTATGGTTTTTGTTGTTTTCATTATTTGTTTTGAAGATTTTCGGATTTTGGATCATAAAAATCAGGAAAAATGGCATTAACAAGAGCTCCAACTCACTTTAATTCAGTTGCGATTTCCGATAATTAAAAATCATTAATTAAACCAATGTTATTAAAACAACTTCTACAAGAATGAGAAATTTATTTTTACAAAACAAGCAAATTTTGTGTTTTTCTTTTACTTGTGTATTTTAAATGGGTGCGTTTTGTTTACATGTAAATTTGTTTCACATTGAAGATATTGAAGATAAAAATAAATCTTTGTTTTCATTATGAATTTCCGATAGTATTCAGTTACGTGTCTCTCTATTACTGAAGAAATTTGTCTGTATCGAAACATAATATTTTAATATTTAAGGAAATTCACCACTCGATTATTGGGGGGAATTGCCCCTCCTCAATTATTGGGGGCACGTGCCTCGGCTGCCCCAGAGTCTACGCCTATGCAAACCATATCCAAGACTAGTTGAAGTCGCATCTGTAGGATATAATGAACAGCTAGCGGCGCCATACAAATGCCCTGTTAGGCCAAATGCGTAAAAATTCAATTGCAGTCTCACCACGTCTGCATTTAGGCCTATAGGCCTACGCGTTTAGGTTAATAGAGACAAAAGAGCCCTTTAATAGCGATCCATTCGTCCTTTGAAACATTGAAAGTTCTGGGAAATCCTTTGTTCACTTGTGGTTAAAAATTGATACTTTTTAGGAAATCCTAAAGTTGTTCACTACGCCTAGACCTTTCAGGAAAACCTTTGTTTACTTGTAGTTCAAAAGTTGGCACTTTTCGGAAATCCTTTGCTCACTTTGTGAGTAAACCTTTATTTTCGGAATAGCCTGTCTATTCAATAGGATAGGGGGACTATCTTTAGCGCATGCGAGAATAAAACTCCACCACCCGTGTACTTTTCGGCAAGGTCCAAGTCCCAAGCCTGTACAAAGAAGGAAGGCGACGCTAATCATTACGACTCGGCGTCTTTAAGCAGCGCACATGAGGATTACGTGCATTAACGTAGCACAACTGTTCAGAGGCGCGTTTACGTATAGGAAATCTCAGATGGCCCCAAAAGAAATGAAAATATATTTTCAATTATAAAAATAACATTTTTGATAACTAATCATAATTACAGCGTCAATAACACTCACAAAAACGGGTTCAAGTTCTACTTCATGGGTTTTTGCACATGATAAGCTAAACACCACCAGTGTCTCAGATTCTCAGTCCACAAGTTCAGAAGGGCCCCAAAAATGTTTGCGCCTAGGGCCACGTTTTCTGCAAACGCGCCTCTGCAACTGTTCAGCAGCATTCACATGATTTACGCCTAATAGGTGTCCCAAAATATCTTCAGTGATCGATCATTACGGCCCTCAACGACCTTCACGCTATATATAGCACTAACTTTCCAATAAAACACTTTGTTTAATCTATATGTAGAGTTTATGTCAAACGTGTTTGAATATAAGGGTGCAATTACAAGATTCACGAAAAGGAAACAGGGTGAATATCAGAAGCGAATGCAGCAAAACATTTTTTCCCACAAAACACCAACTCAGTAAACAACCTGAGGAACTTGAATCCCTGAACTGAAACAAAATGTTAATCAAACGGTCACTTTCATAATAAAGTCATAATCATCCTTTTCCTTCCTCCTGTTTATCCCTCCTCCACCTCTTTGTCTTTTTCTTTCTCTGTTCCTCTGCCCTCTTCTGCCTGTCTCTGTTACTCACTCTACTCACTATCACAACCATTATCCCCTATGCGCATGTATATAACATGTAATGTATGTGTAATATGGATGTATGGCATGTATATAATGTACATATAATTATATGTATGTAGGGTCAAATCTATGTATTATGTGTGTATGTAATGTTTATAACGTATGCATGCAATGTATGTATAATTGTATATAACATATTTATATAATGTATGCATGTAATGTATGTCTGTAATAATGCATGTTTCTAATGCAAGTCTGTATGTAATGTAATCTATGAATGTATGTAATGTACATATGTATATAAGCAAGCATCTATGCAAGTATTCATGTATGTATGAAGATACTTAATGTATATGTCGGTTGTCTACCTCACAAAAGTGCAGCATAAATATGGTACAGATCTAAACAAATTCAAGTTAAGGTGGGCAGATAATACATGCTGAACAGATTCAATGTAAACGGTGAGTACATGAAAGCAATGGACACGAGAGGATACTTCAAGTTGAGAAGGCAATCCAATCACTCTTTTAACTCGCCTTATATATCTCTCTTCATGGTATCAGGACATCTAACAACACAGTGCACACCACAGGGGTGCAGACTAGAACCTCAGAGGACAAATAAGAACAGTAAACCAGAACAATCATTTCGTCATCATAATAACAGACACAGAACCTTCAATTTCACAGCAAATCCACTTAGACAAGACCACAATAATATATTATTCACCATTTAACATCAGAGCGCATGCCACAAGGTTACATGGTAAAAACTCAGAGGAGAGATAAGAACAACAAATTTGAGCAACCTTTTCATCATCACAACTATTAAAGAACACAGAGCACTCACATTTCACAGCAATTCTATACAGCCATCAAGAGGACAAGTTTTCTTCATGGTTTCAGTTCATGTAATATCAACTGCGAGACGGTGGATGGCCGGAGGGTCGCAGAGAACAGATCTTGAAAGCTTTTTAACTCGTCAAATTACTGCAGACACTCAGCTCGAAGGACGTTGCGCTGCTGTTATGTGTGCAAGACAGTCTCGAACAAACGCCAGCGTCAACTGGTAGAGCTCTGCATCTCTTCCGTTGGGTTTACATATGTTGAGGTGGTTGAGTTGGGGCATGACGCGAAACTCGCCAAATCCAGGATCTAAAATAATTAATCAGTCACTCATTCATTCAGAACAATTTATATAGCGCCTCTCCAAGATAACTACTCGGAAAAGCTCCCAGCTGAACCAAGGTGGAAAAGAACAGTTTTCAACTGATAGTAAAAAGTGCATTCAAAATGCCTAGCTAAGACAAAGCACGTATCCAAAGACAGTCCTGAATGGATGGCACAACAATCAATTGATTATTCATTAATTAAACTACATTTATGAGGTGCTTAAGTCACTACACCAAGTGTCTTGATGAACACGTACATATCTACATTGAGTTAAAGAATCTAGATAGATTACTAAACTTCTATGATTCTAATATAGAAATACGTGTGTATTTAATGTTGCCCACTTTCCAAAGTTCAGGAGCAACAAATTATCGATAGCTATAGCACTAAGCTAGAGATTCCCCATAAAATGTACGAAACTAAGTAGATCGAGATTTACGTTAGGTTGTTAAGCGCCCTTGTAATGGAATGTGCTGTGTTACGGCGCTGTAGAAATTTCGTATCATCATCATCATCATCATCATCATCATCATCATCATCATCATCATCATCATCATCATCATCATAAGTAATTGTGTTACAGTAGGATGGACGTGTCAAAGTGCACGCGCACACACAGGCACACAGTACAGCAACAGTAACTATGGGGAGAGGTCAGCTTGAAACCATACTCTCCGGATTACAGGCAGAGCACTCTAACCAATCAGCTGCATTACCATATAAAATGCATGCAACTCAGTAAAACCTACCACTTGATTCTTCCGGAACAATTTTTGCTTGAAGGCTGAAAGGCAACCGGGTTGTTTGTCCCTCGGCAAAACTTAACAGAGGAATTCCCTCCTCAAGCATCAGTTCCTGAAATGAACTGTGCAGCGCCTTCAGTTTCTGGGATCCTGCCAATTACAAAGCTCGGTTAATTAGCCAGTCTAAATCAAATTAGAATAATGATGCTATAGGAGTCTCTAGACTAGATTAGAGTTTTAAACGATTCTTCATATATTGAAAAAGGTATCTGCATGTGGTGGAGTTCAGCCAACAACAGATATAAAAGGAACAAGCATGAATGTGTGCAGCACTTTCTAAAGGTACCTATAAAAGTTGCAGTGTCTCGAAATGTATACGTATTTACCAGAAGTTGCACGTACATAAATATCTAACACATAAAACAAAATAATTTTGGTTGTACATCGGTTGCGTGAATTTGGTGTATCGGCTAATGCTGACCGACCTCTCTCTATATCTGTCTCTCTCTGTAGATACGGCTGCCAGCGGGAGCTGATGGGGGGCAGGCAGAGCCCGGCCGCCGCCAGCTCCCGCTGGCAGTCATAACCAGGCCTGCATTCACGTCCAACCTCTCTCTCTGTCTCTATCTCTGTGTCTCTTTCGCAAACAATTATTGCAATGATAACAATTTAGCTTACCTATTTTTTACATTTCTACTCTCAAGCACATTAAAGTTTTTAAACTAAATTTACATACCGTGATTTTTCACAGGTTATAGCTAGTACATACATAAATAATATAAATAATAATATTCGTGTTTATTGACAAGCTCACGCTCAAACCAGAGTAAGTAACACTGAAACAATTGAACATGACAGTACAATTATCAAGACCTCAAATAACACACGTCTTGGCAGCCTTAAGGCGTCCGCTCATTTTAATGCTGCCCCTTAGGGAGTGGAAGGCTGAGTCGACCAAGAGGGGTTTACAGTATTGAACCGTAACTTTTCAAGATAAAATGTTCTCCAGGCCAGAGTGTTAGCATTCATCTCACACACACATACATCAAGATGCTGTTACCTGGCGTCAGTTGTCTGACTTCAATCGATGGATAAGCAAGGTATGAAATACGTCGGCCAAAAGCAGCCAGTGACGATCCCTTATGTGGAACGCTGTAGAACACTATGCCCTTTGTCTGCTTCACCAGAGGGCGCAGCAGATGCACGTCATTTGCAATGCGCAACATCTCCTTAATCACAAGACCTAAATGCACAGAATTAAATCTAGACTCAATTAAAAACAGTAAAGCTTCCAACACTCCAGTTGAGTATACGGTAGTCGCTCATTACCAGCTCTTCAACCCTTTATTATTATTAATATTATGCATTTATTAAGCGCCACTATCTAAAGATCAAGCATCAATGGTGTTCAGCAATTGTGAGTGAAGGACTTGCTAAAGGTCCCTACACAGTACCGGGGTAACTGGCTCAGGGCGGGCTCAAACCTGTACTCTCCGTGTTACAAGGCAAATTTTCTTTCTTTTCCACAAATACTTGAAGACCATTATGTTTGATATTATGCTATGTCGGGAGCGCCTCTGACGAGGCTCTCTTGAAGTGACGCTATTTTAGAAATCACCATTACCAATTGGCTATCATATCCCACACAGCAGCCTTGAGCCAGCAACAGACCAATCATGGAAAACATCAAAGGACTTGCCATCTACTTCCCAGATTATGCGGGTACCAAAATTATAATGCTTGGTAAAACACGCATGCAAGAAAGTTACCCACGGCTGTTGCATGGAGTCTGCCCAGCAGTCTGTTACTCACAATCGTTAGATACAGGGCATGCATGCAAGCACAAGAAACCGAGATTGGCAATGGTACAATTAATTTTTGTATAGCTTGAAATGCATTGTTGGACTATGTGGTTGAAATATTATAATTTAATATGTTATGTACAGTTACCTAAAGCAACTTAGAGCACTGCTGTTGAAATGATTGTATTTTGCAATCTACATGACAGAGAATATCAACCATGCCATAATGTGTATCTGATCATTATTCAGAGTAAAGACAAAGTATGAGATATTTCTGGACCAAGATCAGTACGTTTGGTGTTTACAAGTCAAAGTGCCTCTTAGTACATATAAACTGTTGGATTATCAAACTGAAGAGATCGCACTGACCTCCCATTGAATGACCGACCCAAATGATTGGCCTTTTACCAAGGCCGCTTTGCTCCAGCTTCATCAGTAACTCTTTGCTCAGTACATCGATCGTCTTCCTAGAATAACAGCAAACACATATTTCTATAAGATTATCTGCATACATCAACACATCGGACTGCACTGCAACTGAACTTACACTCAGGGATAGATATCAATAGACCATGTGCGACACATTGGCCTATCAGTAAGACGCTTGGTCATGGATCATGCGGTTGTGGGTTCAACTCCATGTAACAACCCTAGGCAAGTTTTTGTACACACATGGACCTGTCATCTGGCAATACAATTTGATACTGGCATAGGCTTGGAAGTAAACAGCAAGTTCTCTGATGCACTAGCTCCACGTCCAGAACCTTGCGATTCGTCCACTGCTGACTCTAAACAGAGTGAAGGAAATAAGCGAATCCCCTATGTTCCACATGGAACACAACAGCCTCACTTTATTGTTCAATTATGAGCTTCAAGCAGGTGAGGTCAATTTTCAGCACAGAGCAACAGACTGAATAAAAGAACTTCAAACAAAAGGAAATAATGCATACCCTACTTCAGCGGTTTTCAAATGGTGGTACACATACCACTAGTGGCACGTCAGGTGGCGCCAAGTGGCACACCAAAAAGTTTTTTAAATTGATTCTTAAATTTGTCTACCTACGGTCCTACGCTAACCTGTTGTTTTTGATCTGACCTCTGCTGGTGGTATGTCAACATTCGATTTTTTTATCTGGTGGTAGAATTAAAATAAAAACTGCTACCCTACTTTGCCTCACATTTACGGTAGCTCAGAGAGAAGTTGTTCAGATGATAGGTTATTTGAATCTACCTGTCTGCATCGTATGGACAACCAACAGACCAAGTGCTCAAGCGAGTCTCGTATTCAACCGTCAGAAGACGAAGATTTGGACAATCAACAGCCAACCAGTCCTACAAATACGAATCCAGGTGCACAAGCAAATGATCATCTTATCTGACTGCAAAGTTTGAGACTTGCAAACTAATCATCTGAGAGGTCAAGAATAAACACAAAACAAAAAAATCCCATAGCATGATCTACTATTCGCCTATAATTCAGACACTAAAAGATCAATAATATTGCCTTTTCTTACCTTTAGCTCACTCATAATATTAAGGTATAGCAACATAAAAAGGCATTTTACCATTTTTGAAAGGCAGGTTATTTTATTTCACCTTACCTCAACAGTTTGTTATAGTTACGGCAGATAAATTAATCAAAGTAAGAAAGCAAGCAAGTATATTCTTTATTAAACTGGTTGCTGAGCCGCACTCCAAAACCTTGGGTCAACATAATGTAAATAAAATACCTCATGCTGACAAAATATACCCTATACCTTAAGCCAAAGCAATATGTCATGATATATTTGGCTTTTGCCAAAATAGTGTTACGACAGATATCATAGCCAAAAAATATGTTATGCTAGATACCTTAGGCCAACAAAATGTGTACGAGCTATCGTTAATCTCAGGTGATTCTCCTGATATCGAAGACTGCAGAGGAGTATTGTTGCCATTGTTTCCACCTTGTGATGAATTTTTATGGTGGTTGTCATTCAGATTATTTCTAGGTTGGTCCTGCTGTCGCCATGTCTTGAAAGGACCACCAAGAAGACCATGAATGAAAACCACGTCTGCTTGTATTGGTTCACTGAAAGAAATTAAAGTAACCAAAAAGACATTTTACCATTTTTCAAATTCAGCTAATTATTAAAACTTGTATCAACAGTTTGTGTTATGGCTAAGGCAGGTTAATTAATCATCCTAGACCAATTTAGTAGATGCATTAGTGTAAGTGGAAATTGACATTAATACTTTAAACTTTATGCATTAAACTTTTCATAAGTTATATATATAATATATAAATATATATATATATATTATATATATATATATTCATATAAGAGATAATACTGGCCCAAAATTCATATAAACACCATCACCTTACAATTTACAGTGTGTACAAATATCTTAAACAAAGAATGCCCATGCATAAGAAGCTTTGACAAAATACACTGATCAGATAAACTCTGAATCTGAACATATGTTTTAAGGCAGTGGTACACAGCCTTTTCCGGTCAAGGGCCACTAAAGAATTTCTTAACCCTTCGGGGGCCAAACATGTGCGATAACTCAGCTTAATTGAGACGAATGCATGCCAAAAGTTATGAAGATGATGTGTGCAGTAAAACACATACAAAAGAAAACATAAAGACTTATAGAGAGGGACTCATAGAATTATTACTACAATACTGATGGTTGCTTTCCAATGACCAGTGTGTGCAAGTCACTGTAGACTTAATGTGAGCTAAGGCTCTTAAATAGTCACTTTTCCTGTTGGCATCGCGGGCCACATGATGACTTCTTGCAGGCCGGATTTGGCCCGCAGGCCGTACATTGTGCACCACTTTTTAAAGGTAAAATTCTGAAATTCTGCTCCAGTTACAACTCAGCTTTAGAAGCTAGATTAACTCATGTGCATAATGAAACATTTGTATAGCACCAGGCTAAGAAACGCCTTAGAACAGTGGTGCAAAAACTCCGGTCCCTGGGCCAAATCCAGCCCGCGACGGCCAACAGGAAAAGCGACTATTTAAGAGTCAGCAATGATAAATGAAGTCTACGGTGACTTGCGCACTGTGGTCATTGGAAAAAACTATCAGTATTGTAGTAATATAGGAGTACTATGACTTTCCTTTCTCTATATCTGTTTACGTTTTCTTTTATATACGGTTTAATGCACACTTCATCTTCATAAATTCTGTGATGCATTCATCCGAAGAAAGCCGAGTTGTCACACTTGTTTGACTCCGGAAATATTTAAGAATTTGTTTAGTGGCCCTTGTCTGAAAAAGGTTGTGCATCACTGCATCAGAGGTTAACCTGATACAAGAAAATGAAACAGCAGATGAACAGAATGAAATTCAACATCTAACAAAATAATCACATGTCAAGGAGATCTTCACATCTTATTTACATAAAAAATGCATTAAGTTAACTATATTTATGAAGGGAAATCAACGAAAAAGTATGTTTGTGAAGTAAAAATTTATCTTTGGAAATTTAAAACACAATATTAACTGTCAAAAACAATATTTAAAGTGGGGCGACATCTGTGGGTGAGTTAAAACGGGTAAGCACATTATTTTCATCAGTAACCAATCCTCTAATATAGAATCCTTGACTGATTACCTATCTGTGAACTGAGGATGATAAAGATAAACACCATCGCCATAGAAACAGTTTCCTGTAGCAACTGCATCTAGATTGGCCAAGGCTTTTGTGGCCAGCAGAGACAAGACGAGGTCTGAAGATCTGAGCCACTGACCAAAGATGGCAACCCAACCTACAACAATCCAGTTATGACAAACAGAGAAAATACATACAGAAAGTTCATAAATTTTGTTTTAAACTGAGAATTATACAATACTATAGTTTATCATTCACAGGTTTTCTTGTATATCTTGTATATAATAACCGTAATCTCGAAATTTCTACAGCGCCCACAAAAGCGAAGTCGCGGGAACCAGCTTATTCACAGGCGCATATATCTATATAAATAAAGCCAGCTTTCTGTGTGTGTGTGTGTGTGTGTGTCTGTCTGTCTGTTTGACCGGGCTTAACTTCTACAATTTTGCACCTTTTCACTCGAAACCTTCACTAATGTGTCGGCCTCGGCTTCGGACACCCAGTGGAGGGGTTCGCGTCCCCCGTTTTCAACCCTACCATGGTGAAAATGCCCCAAAACTCTACCCACCCGACCATCCATAACGCGAAAGCTCGCCTATTCCACTGCCAAGCGGTTCTATTTATGGCGCCGGTATTCCCCAACGTCATTAATAATCCGCTTAACGACACCGCGGTTCTATTTATGGCGCCGGTATTCCCCAACGTCATTAATAATGCGCATAAGTTGTTTACTTTCGCACAAAATATAATGACGATCGATTCGAAGTATATTCATCGTTTTACAGCAAAATTTTAACACATGTATGTTCAAAGACAAAGATCTAAATTATTTACAGTATATCAAACAACCAGTCTGCTTTACTAAGGGCGAGGCAGACTACAGACCGGCAGTGAGGGCTAGATTTCTGGCGTTTTCTTTAACACGCCAACGCCCGGTTCACCCTCTTCGACTGCGAAGCAGTCAGTCCACGGGAGACTGCGAAGCAGTCTCCCTCACAGGTCGCCAGATGCCACAAGGGCCTCTAAGACTGCGAAGCAGTCGCCGCCAGAGGGCGACTGCCAAGATTGCCAAGCAGTCGTTGTTGTTGTTGTTGTTGTTGTTGGTGGTGGTGGTGGTGGTGTGAAACTTATTACCCCGGGCAACGCCGGGTAATCCAGCTAGTACATAAATATACACACACCGGTATCTGTCCAAGTAAAACTGCATTAGACTTTCTAACCACTAGATCCACTAATGAGATCTGAAAACATTAAGCCAATGTCTTCAAATACATAAACAAAGTACAATTGTTGCCTTCACCTGGTATTCTGGTTTTTGTGACTCATCAGCTTTTTCGGTGCTGAATAAATTCACAGTTTTTATAATACCTACACTTCATGTAATTTTTTCCTGTTTAAAGTTCATGACCATAATTCAGGAACAGAGGTTGATAACTCTTGGCAAACTATGACCTGGTTACTAGAGTACATTCTAAATACGTACTCAACTACCCGCTGTTCCTTAATAATCCAACTAAACGCACTTCAGCCACTGTATAAACCTGTATTCACATTACATTACATAAAGCCTAATTCAAACTCACCCTTTTTAACTGTGTATATTAGATGTCTGTATACCAAAGTGTGATTAGCAATTGGCTAATAAAGAATATACTTATTTACTTACTAACTTATACATGTAGAAACGACTTAAGATGAAATTCAAAATTTTCTGTGACTGACCTGATTTTAACACATCCTGATGCAACCACCTGTAGAGTGTCACAGTTGACAGTATGCGTCCAATTGTGTAAACCACAGCCTTATCATGTCCATGCTTCTCATAAATGCAGCGCAGGACTTGAAGACCTTTGCGACGAACAAGCTCCGTACAGTTGCTGTCGATCTAACCACAAAATTTTTTATCATTCGTAACATACAATGATTTTGCTGTGGTCAATCATCCTGGAACGACCTGCCTAGCAAGCTGCGACATGAGCTTCTCAGCCTCTCTTTGCCTCTCTTCGGCAAATGCTTGAAGACCATCTTGTTCAATCGTGATGTCATTGGTTTTAGTCTGGTCACTCCATTGACTTAACGAGTACATATTAACATGATTGAGGCTTGATGTTAACACATGCCAGAGACCAGTGCCAACTGCTGTAAACATTAATTTACCATCTACATGTATTTAGTTTGCAACAGAGCAGCTACATACCTAAATAAAGAGAAACTGTCAGCTTGTCTAAGTCATACCATTTTCAACTATTAGACAGTCATGTTTTAAGTGCCTTGTTAACATCCTCTACATAAATGTTCAGATACATGCGTACAACACACATATAAACGACAACACGTACCTCACAGTGACCAAGCAGAGCCTGCAGTAAATAGAGAACATTCTTTTTATCCACTGGCTCCCTGTTCACCTCAGGCAACAGCAGGCCATTTCCTTCAAACGTCCAAACAGCCTCCTTCAAGATGCACAACAATCAAATTAATACAACCGAGTTTCACACATATTAGTGATAAAAATACAGAAGATAATTAAATGTAAGATGAAAACTTATACAGCACGTTGCATCTTTCGTCCTCTCTGAGGAGACTTACTTGTCAAGTTAGTACAGCTGCATAAACCTTAGTTATCAAAATCAGTTAATTTAAAAAAAAGTTTGCCTATATAAAATGCATCAAATAAGCGCTATTGATACTTTAAAAAATTTTAATGAAGAAATTATGGTTTACCAGACGATACAGGTAACAAAGTTCAAGTGACACCATATACCAAAACTGGTAGGCAAGAGCTGCTGCCGAATTAAAAAGTAATTAACTTATTAAGTCAGCAGAAAAATCCTTCCAAACTTTGTCTGCAGTAATTGGCTGGTATAAGCAGCTCAGGCAGATACCTTTTCAAAGACGGACAAAGCCTTGATTCCTCGCTTCAAGGCAACATCCATAAAATACTTTGTGCATTTGCTGACGCCCTTCTCAGGAAGGTAAGCTATTAGTTTCTTCAGCTGATCTTCAGCACCGACCTATTTCAGAAATATCAAAAAATATCATTTAATCTTTTCAGTTATGCTGAAAAGGCATTTATTCCCAAGCAAGGTTACAAATACAAGTTTACGCTATATCTGCCAATCCTTCTCTTCATTTGTCAAATTCTGGACAAGTCCAAAGAAATTTGAAGTCTGGGCTAGAATCCTCCAGGGTTCCAAGATCTGTGAAGGCATGCTCTAACAGAGTGCTGCAACAACTTCAGAAAGACAAATTGATACTTACCTAAAGGTACAGTCCCCTAAAGTGAAACATTTGAGTAGAAAATTAAGCGATCATTTTGCATTCAAGGTAAATCTGATGGAAAAGTCGAAGATGCAAAAAAATTAACTGTCTTCATTGCAATACAGTTCACTTACTGTGGTTCAAACGCATTGCTGACATAGTACCGTAACTGACTCAGTGACAAATTTTAAACAGTTTTTCATGTAACAGAAACCAAGTTAAGAAATGAAGTTTAATTTTGGAGATTAATTTATTAATTTTTTTGATCAGTACCAGCCCTAATGAAAGCATTTATATAGCACCTTCCAGGAATCCCTCACTAGCACTACATGAATGACATATTTTGAACATAAGCATAAACTCTTTTCAGGTTTTGGAAAATTTCATATGCAGTACTATTTTGCTATATTTTATATTTTTACATGTTATTAGTTAGGCATAACTTTGAGCTTTTGAAGTTAAAAGTTCTGCTGCTAATGCAATGTTCTAAGATGATCATGAAACAATGTAAAGAAATGACTGCAACTTTAACAATGCATTAAAAACTTCCACAACGTACGAAAGATGGAGTCTGCAGAGGCAGCAACTCGGTCAACTGCGAGGTTCTTGATCTTGCCAGTTTCACAGCACAACGAAGTTCTGATTCAGCTCTTTCACTGTCTGACAACATCAGATTCACGTTTAAGCATTCATCATAAGCAGCAAAATCTACCACTACCAAAAAGGCAAACACTGCAAAAGGAAAATAAACTGCTGATAACGACAGAAGTGGTGATCCAGAAATGTCTATCGGTTATGCATTGACAAGACTTGACAGTAACTGTAATATACTTTAGATCATATTATTAATATCATGCTCAATCAACAGCGGCGCTGAAAGAAGTGGTTCTAGGGTAAAAACAGTTTCGACTGAAACACAAACACATGCAAGACCAGAGCATCTTTATGGGAAGCACAGCTTGCCCTTAAATTGCCAATCACACCGGATGCATCAGTAATTGAATCCTGGGCAAACAGGTTAAAGCATGAATGGTGCACAATCAATTTATCTCGTCATATAATAGTTTTTAAAGATGTCTTCAATTAAAAAATATATAAATTATGCAACAGCACTAGTTTCTTTAACCATAAATGCAAAAATCATGTACCTATGAATTCTGCTGTACTGATAGACGGTGCTTTTTCAATCTCAATTTCATCTGGCAGAGTCTTCAGCTTTTTATTTAATCTCTGCATTTCCTCAAACACCAGCCCACCACTGCAATTAAAATTTAAAATAACATTTCACACAAAAGCAGAACAGAGTGAAACTAAAGTATCATGAACTACCTACCATCATATGTAGTGATGTACAAACTCTTATTTTGGTGGTCTTGGAATCATACGTGCCGACTTCTTGGGAGCCTTGGGTGCCAATGCACCCAGAGAGAAAGTTCAGTGGGCGCCTGGCACCTAGAAGAATTCGGACCCAAATTCAAATGTTTACACCTAAGCAGTTTACACCTTATGCGAAAATCCTCTAAAACTCACAACATGAGAAGTACAACTACAACACAAATACCCAATATTGTATGATTTCACAGTTACAGCCCGTACATAAATATATTATTTATTTATTATTAAACAAACAAACAAATTATATTTGATGGAACCCTTGACAAGAAAACAATTTCCTTTCTCCGAAAATCCACTAAAACTCACCTACCTAAGGGGAGGTGGTACGGGAAGCAAGGGAGGACCCATGCACCCACTGGCACCGAGAGACAAAAGTACAAGTCGGCGCCTAAGCATTGGAATAGATCTAAGCTTCTACTAAGTTGAATCATCATTACAGATCCTACATAACTCTAACAAAGTTATAGGGTAATGTTCTGAGACATGACAGGTCTTCAAATCCTGTATTACATTTAGAAGCATGGTCACAGTTGTGGTTCATACAGTTGGACGTAAGAAAACTCATGAAACCATCCTCCAATTTAATAATCTTTATGCAACAGAAGTATTAACTTTAAAAACTCAAAGTTACTGAATAATAACTTGTAAAGGAATGAAACATACCAAAGTAGTACTGCAGCTGAAAATATTCCAAAACCTAAAAAGCAAGTCACAAGTTCTTAAGCCAAAAACAAGCACATGGCAATAACAGTTGTATTAAATGTTTCATAAGAAACTTCTTCACATTGGAAATGGACTATTATTTTGGCAAAATGGGTTGCATTTTTTCATCACAAGATTTGTAATTGTACAGTTAGTGCTCTTTTCATCAATATTATCTCACAACAGCAGTTTTATTATCAGAATTCATCCTTAGTCAACAATTTAGACAGTGAAATCACATATTTCCCAGTAAATTTATATCTGAATATTATAAGGAAATAATAGAAAGTTACCTTTACTGAAAACATAATTTCTGCTGAAGAACTGTCTGTCTCTCATGTAGTAACGACATCCACTCCGAGCATTATGTAGTTGCTGATGATAATGAAGTCTGTAGCCATCGGAAAGGGATACACACACTTGGAACGAATTTCCCCAGGGTCTTAAGTGTTTTAACTGGCAAACGCTATACAGCATAGTGCTTCAAATGAAGGAAGCTAAGGCCGTCTTCAACAGCAGTGCTAAGAATGTCTGAATAGGTCATCATCTAAACCTGATATGAAAAATACACATACACTGGTATTTTAATGCTGCTTGTTAAGTTTGTAGGTTTTCTTTGCATATGGGTGTTGCTTGCTGTTGAGAGTGAGAGAGACATGTATAAGCAGAGAGGGCAAGAGAGAGTCACAACATAAATATTGGACTAGATTTAAATCACTTTTATTGCAATCTCAAGATTTCCACAACGCCCAAAAAGCCAAGTAGTTCGAGTCAAGTTATTTACAGGCACTCAGTAAAAATAAAATCGATAGGCCAGTGGTTAAATACAGCCATATCCACTGAATCTGAGATCCTGCACCTCAGATTAGAAATCCGCCACCTGAACTATGAAATCTACCAACTGAACCACGAGATCCTCAACATAAAGAGAAGACCCATCACCTAAATGTGTTGTTTCTTACAACAATCGACCATATACATCGTGTTTCGCACATTTTGTTTTATCCGAATAGCCATTAGCGAGTACTGGCAATAAATTTACCAGAGGTTTCGGTTTTAGACCTGCCCAAATTTAAAGATACACCACCTCTGTATGAGCATTTTTAACCACTGTGATAGGCATAAACAGTCAAATTCAGTTCTGGGTCAAGACCAGGCAGACAGAGTCAGACGGCTACTGTGGATTTAGTTTAGAACCGGAGTGGAAAACAGGTAAGGGGAACAGGATAAATCATGATAGGATTTGTGGAAGAGAGGCATTTTCAGTATCTTGCTCACAAATTGTATTAGGTAGGGTCTGGCCAGAATCCCCGAAACCCCGAAAATACACAAAAGCCCGATTTCCCAAAAACAATTTTATATAAAACGGCCGAACTCCCAAAACCCATTCAAAGTTAACTTGTAAACTCTTATGAGTCATTTTCCGGTATATGCATAAATTGACAATTCAGCTGTCCTCGGTCATTTCTAAGAAAACAATGCCTAGTCTGATCATGCTAAGTGATTAGATTAAAACGTTATTGATCAGTCAACAATTTAAGACCTTTGAAAGTAATTCAGAACAATAAAATAATTTATTACAATTTATTTTGAATTTAAAATGTTCCACTCCGTTACCGTCCCTAGGCTATAGTACATATTGCTTTCATCTACAATTTCAAAATGATTTGCATTAAACCAAAAAATGTGACTGTTTCTTTTATAATAAACATAATTGCATATTTCTAAATACAACTTAGAAACTTACAACTTCAGTATAATTTTTAAAAATATATTTTAACTTGTCCCCAGACAATTATGTCCGCTCCGTTAACATGTGAAAATTATCTCGTATCTCACAACCCTTTCAGTTCTTTGGTCCCGCAACTTAACACATCTCTTCTGTGAAGATCTATGTAAGTAAGTATGTCTTAATACAGGATCTGAATGCTAAGACAAATTTCTTAAAAATTTTCATTTATTACGTACCTCATGTGTTTTTTCATAATACATCCACTCCGTTACTGCATTTTTGCAATGATTATGAATAAATTTAATTTAAATAATATTTTTAATATAACATTTATAATCTATATAATGAGTGAACCGACGATTAATGTGGACGCATGAGAGATAATATGATATTTACCGTGCTGATACACAATTTGTCCACTCCGTTAACTGTCCACTCAGTTACCATAAATGTGACCCTTGAGGTACTAAAATTTATTCCACTGTCAGGATAAGTCGTCTACTTAAATTATCATTTCTAATACAATTTATATAACAATATATGACATTTAAAATAAATTTTTGCTTCGGCAGACTGTTTTTTTTTAAAGTTCACTTTTCACATTCTGTGCTTAATTCTCGACAAATGGTAAGTATTGGTAACGGAGCGGAACTTTTTATGGCAATTTTTTAGGTAATTTTGATGTTATGAGCAGATTTTTAAGACAACATCATAAATATTTTAATGTTTTTTTGTTCATTTGATCACTGGTAATGATTAGCTGAAGTGATTTTTATTTTGTTATTTGGCCAAAAAAAATACAGTCAACTTTACGTTGACTAGATTCCCTATTTTTCTTTCGGTAACGGAGTGGAACACCTTAACAAAATTTAAAATGTGATGGAATTATTTAAATCATTTGTATTGTAATTTCTTTTATATTTATTTTATAAACATTAATACCAAGAACATATTGGCATGTCAAACTACGCAGTAGGAAGCCGTCTACTATATATAAATAGCTCATAATGTGTTTTGGTAAAGGAGTAACGGAGTGGACAAACATTTTCGTAGGGCTATTTTCTTTCTGCTAAAAACTTCATAATTTTACATATTAGTGCAAAACCAAATATATATTAGTGAAATAGAAATATTGAAGATTTGCTCCCAAAAAAATCAATGTAATTTGCCCCCAAAAATTTTTTGGCTTCTTCAATTAGTGAATGTGACATATTACCGGAAAATGACTCTTATACATGAAATAGACCTAGCATGGCCTTGATGTATCTCGATATAATATAGAATATAGATATAATGTAGAAAATCGATTTACAATATCGAATATAGATATAATATAGAAAATCGATTTCGAATTCGGGGATTCGGGCTGATCCCATGATGTACAGCTTAGTGAGTTCGTAGGATGAGTCAAATAATTGTTTTAATTCTGGTAAGAGTTTATTCCAGACTTGTTGTCCTCGAGACCAAGGTCTTGGTCTTGAGTGCACTTGAGTTCGTTTTTAAAAGTCTTGGTCTTGGTCTTCAGACCAAAAGTCTTGGTCTTGAGGTTCAAAGTCTTGGTCTTGAGGTTCAAAGGCTTGGTCTTGCAAGACCAAGACCGACTGTCAATATGAACAGTCATTTAACAAAACTCCAGAATTAAAAAATTTATCAAGCCTGTTAGCATCATAGCCTACGACAAATACCTACGGACGGATGCAAGTCTTGTTGGTCATGAAAACCCATCAACAGCAGCAACTAAGCAATGCTGTGTCTGGAAGCCCTGCCGAGACTTTCTGAAGCCAGACGGTCTGATAAACCATGGGAGGATTTTAAAAAGGCTCACAATTTGTACATTTACATCCAGTGCTTGAAAAAATACTGTGTGTGCCAGCGACTTCAACACCTGTAGAACGTATTTTTTGACATGTTGGAATTTTTATGAGGCCCCACAAGGCACGTCTTGGTCAGAAAATTCTGAGCAACTTGGTTTTTATAAAATGCAAAATGCATCTGGAATAACATTTTTGCATGAAGGGCTTTTGTAAATACGAATTCGGAATTCTCTGCAGTCTGCATTTAAAGTTAATTTGCCTGAATAATATAAAAGACTGACGTTTTCATTAAAATAGCGAGTAGTCCGACTTGACAATTTTTTTTAAGGAAAAGAAGTCTTGGGCTGAATGTGATTTTAGGGTCTTGGTCTCGGTCTTTAGTTCAAAGTCTTTTGGTCTTGAGGTTCAAAGTCTTGGTCTCAAGGTTCAAAGTCTTGGTCTTGGTGTTTAAGGTCTGGACAACAAGACTGGTTTATTCCACAGGGACAGAGCATCTAGGGTGATGAAGCGACCAAATCTTAGAGTCGAGGACACAACAGGGCAGAGAAGGGCTACAGTGGAAGAGGAGCAGGTTGAGATGAGTAGTTGGGTTGTAAATAACTGAAGACAACAGAACTGGAGTGCATTTTAGGTAAATCATAAAAATGTTTACTCTTATTTCTTCAAGTATTTTAAGACAGTGTGATTTGAGAACAGGACTGATGTGTGAAGGCATTTGCTTTTTTAGAGCATTCTAGATAGCTTGAAGGTTTAACTTTCTATTAGGGTTTGTAGCGAATCCCCGAAACGAGTTTTGGCTGGATCCCCGAAATCGATGTATGTATGTATTTATAAGAGTTCAAACTTCAATAATTCATTTTAAAACAGCATGCTATATTTCAAACATTACAATTTAATTTTTTGAATATTTGAATAGTTTTCGGGATTTCGACCGCTTTCAATAAAACTGTTTTTGATAAATCGAGCTGCTGTGTATTTTCAGCATTTTCGGGGAATCGGGACGACCCCTTCTGCATAGTGACACAGAAATTTTGTTCGTCCTACACCACATTTTTGTACGCCTTCATATTAAATACGGTAACAGGCTGTATTTCAATTTACTACTTCATTCTTATAGTATCGCCCACTATGCAGCAAACTTATGCATCGGATTCTTTGAATTGTGCGTCAAATTACTAAACTCATTCTGCAACACTTTTAGAGAGAGGTTTAACTGCTGCAATGCTCTTAAATAAGAGGCTTCTAGAACTTCACAGCACCCGAAATCATGTTCGAAACACAGAAATCAATTACAAGCCATATGGTTGTATCTCCGACGAACCCATTTTTGTTTACGAACGGCAAGCCAAAAATAGCCACTCGGCTGCTGGTGAATATGCGAGAGAAACCGCATTAGGCGGGAACAGGCACTTCAACTTAAACTAGAACAAAATAATGACCTTTCTGTTCCAACGTAGCCTATTTTAGCGTCAGTCGTTAAGACAGCTCAAGCAAGTTAGCAACTAAGTGAACAATTTTAATAGTATCTGTAATTAAATATTTAAAATCTAGTTACGTGCACTCTGATATTTTACTTCATTTTCTTTTAAACATAATTTAGTGTAAAAGCGAAATCCAAGCAACGTTATCAAAGAAGATCGAAGTTTAGGAAACCTCGAGGAGCGCAGAGGACTGACTTTTGAAGTCTGAGGCCCTTGTTCATTTCTTTATTGCCCACGAATCAGCAGAGCTCAGTACGTGTTTTAAATCAGTTTCGCTGGCATCATTATTTGAAAAACCTCAGGACTCGCCACTGTGCGAAGTCTTGCTTGAAAACTTGGCTTTGGATTTAATTTTAAATCGGAATGCAAGGCTTCCATTTCATATCTTGAATCTATGCTGTTCCGTTAAGTTTTGCGATGTCATGACGACTTGATTTGTATACAGCGATGGCGGGCGCGAGGAAGTTTATTGATGCCAAACTCAAGCAAAGAGATGTTTTACTGTTCAGTAAAAAAGGTTCGCCTGAATGTAAAATAGTGAAGGATATGCTCTCCGAATATAACATGAAACCCAGCACTTACGAAATATGTGAAATCGAACAGAGGCAAGACTGTACGGAAATCGAAAACTACTTTATGATCATTTGCATGACAAGCCATAGATCGGTACGTCTTTCATTGTCCGTTCAGCAAAATCCCAAATTACCAAATAGAAATATTAATTGTCACCCGAATTACCAAATAGAAATATTAATTGTCACCTGTCCTGCTGTGTAGGCCTATGCTTCGTATATATATTTCTTACAACCATTTATCTAGTGACAAAATGTAAATATTAAAATAATATTTATAAGGTTAATTCTGTTCTATTTCAGGTTTTAAAATCATGTTAGTATAGTACTCTAATACAGCATAGAAGCACTGACGCAGTTAGTGGACGGCAGTCCACCGTGCCACTTGCCTGAGCGAGAAATATTCATCATCCACAAGATCACCTGATTGTTGTTTCCACCTTTCCCACATAGTCCTTGCACTTCTATGTGTTCGTGTTTGCTGTAAAACTGTTCTGTCAATTACCAAGTGTGCATATTTGAGTCTTATAACTTGCCAATCAACTTAACTATGAGCCACTTCCACCATACCCATTTGCATCATTACCCTACCAAGCCCAAACTTTCTGTTTTGATGTTATCGAACAACGTCTAATAAGTTTGTAATCTGTAGTCATTTTTTGTTATCCTCATATTGTTTTTCACAAGTTAAAACTTTAATGTCATTCTGTTTAGATGTAAAAATTGCACACTTTCATGTAGGTAATATGTTTGTTTAAATTTGATTAATAGCAGCCCTAATTCAAGAAAAATTCATCAGGGTGTCTTAAATGAACAAGCAATACTTAGTGTTGGTGTTTGCGCATTTTCTAGGAAATGCCATTGAGAAGTTTTGTTGAAATGGCAATATGGCTTTGGTTGATTACTGTTACTCAAAAGTGTAACATGGACCTTGTGATAATGTTATGTCTGTTTTGTTTGCAAAGGTTCCACGGTTGTTCATTAAAGGGAAATACACTGGAAGCGAAAGAGAAATAAGAAGAATGCATGAAAATGGTGAATTAAAGAATCTGTTGACAGAAGCTGGAGCACTGAGTTAAAGCAAAAATAATAACTTATGTCACAAAACATGCCAACCATTACAACTTCAGTGTGAACAGTTTTTAAAATTTTATTGTTAAAAGAAAGAACAGTGTCTGTTATATGCACAAAGATTTATTATGCACTCACAGTTGTTACATTGATAAATTACCATTTTCAAGTACTGACAGAAATTTACTTAAAACTGCAAAATATTACTTAGGATCTAAATATTGCTGAATGACAGTCTGAACCACTTAACTATAATGCACAGAATATCAGCATTTAATAAACTTTGAATAACCAATTTCATTAAATCAGAAGTTAAACTCATTTCAAGTTATCTTAATTTAATAACATTATTTTATTATCTGCTACTGTGCATTTACAAAATAAATGACTAAATCGGGAGAACTACACATTTAATACAATGTCTTTGTCTGTATATGAGGCTTCAGGAGACGCCAGAGTAGCAGCATGAAATAACTGATGTTGTGAGCATGCAGAGGACTTTGAAATTAGAGCTCCAATGTTTGAGCTCCACATGGGTTCAAATAGACCAATTGAGCAGGATATGGTGTTGACTTAATTCTTTGATGCACCCAATTCAGATAACATGGTCTAACTTGCTTGTACCGATTACAGAGCTACACATTGCATAAAAGCAAGCCCGATATGGTGATGACAGGCTGTTTGTTTCATGGAAGTGGCAGTAAAGTATAACCAAAAGCTTATTTAATATAATATTAAACTTAGTGTATTCAGACTTTAACTACATCTTTGGATGCCAATGCCATTCATTCATGTTGACCTTACCTTACCTTTATCTGATTAATATATTAAAATTAGTTTTAATATTATGGTAGATCCCCTGGTTTTGCCTGCCGTGCCCGTTCGTTCCCCTTCCTAGGAAGGGTACCAACGGTCCGCACCACGAGAAGGTGGGCACGGAGGACTTTGGTTCACCAGCCCAGGTCGGATCCGAGTCTACGCTCAACAGAGACGTCGGTCAGGTCGCCTCCCCGTTTTACTCTGTACTAGAGTGACTGGTGAACCTTTGCGGAGCGTGACTTAGAAGCTACTGGGGAAGAGCAAGACGGAGAGTCAAGGGCCCCTCGATCTAATGAAGCAACAGGACTAAAGCCGAAAGGACGTCTAGAGGTGGATCGATTCGGAGGGGAAAGACTCAACCTGAGCTGTAAGCAGAAGATGAAGTTGGGCACATGGAACGTGCGAAGTATGCAGAGCGGAAAGATGGACGTGATACAGGGAGAGATGAAGAAATTAGACATAGCAATCCTAGGATTAAGTGAGACAAGGTGGAAGGGACAAGGACATTTCAGTTGGAATGGATACAGGATAATAATGTCAGGACAAAAAGAGAGAGGAAAAAATGGAGTTGCAATCATGTGTGACAAGTCAAGCGCAAATGCGATAATGGGATATGATACAGTGAGTGATAGAATTTTGAGTGTAAGATTCAGAGGAAGAAAGGTCAACATAACCATTATACAGGTATATGCTCCAACATCGATATCGTTAGAAGAGGAACACGAGGGTTTTTACACCAGCCTGCAAAGTACAGTGGACAGAACTCCGAAGGGCGACGTACTAGTGATCATAGGTGACTTCAATGCGAAGGTGGGTCAATGCACCGGAGGCGATGGAGACACATTAGGTAGTCATGGCCTGGGTGAACAGAATGAAGCAGGAGAAAGACTTGTTGAGTTTTGCAAAGGGAATGGCTTAGGAATTATGAACACATGGTTCGAACAGCCTAAGAGAAGACTGTACACATGGACGTCACCGAATGGGAAGCATAGAAACCAGATTGACTACATACTGATAAACAAAAGATGGAAAAGCACAATAAGAGATGTGAGAACAAGGCCAGGAGCGGACTGTGGAACTGACCATGAGCTATTGGTAGCAACACTGAGAACGAAATTGAAAAAGATAAAGAAAGGAGATCGATTGATCAGATACGACTGCAAGGGTATCACACTGGAATACAGGATGGAAATAAAGAATCGGTTTGAAGTACTAGAGAGAGATGAGATAGAAGAGGAAGAGGATTCGAACAACCTATGGGAGAGGATGAAGAAAACAATAGTCGAAGTCGCAGATAAGCACATTCCAAAGAAGAAGAAAATCACAACAACGACATGGCTATCGAGAGAAGCCATATGCATGGCGGTTGATAGGAAGGCTGCAAAGAAGGCAGGAGAAAAGGATAAGGTAAGGGCACTGAACAGTGCCTTCCAAAAACAAGCACGGAAAGATAAAGAAATACATCTAAACGAATTATGCAGAGAAATGGAAGACGAGGGAAGGAAGGGACGAACCAAGGAAATGTTCTCAAAAGTAAAGACAATCACGGGAAAATTTGCACCTAGAATGGGCTCAATGAAGGCAGGAGATGGAAATGTAATCTGCGATGAAGAAGGGATAAAGCATAGATGGAGAGAATACACGGAGGAGTTGTATAGGGAAGACAAACGAGTCAAAAAAGAACAAATTGACGTAACAGAGTATGAAAAGGAACCGGAGGTCATGGAAGCGGAGGTAGAATGGGCAATCAGACAACTCAAGGACAATAAGGCACCCGGTCAAGATGGGATACCTATAGAACTGATAAAAGCAGGGGATGATGCGATGATAAAAACAATAACAAAATTGTGCAATCAAATATGGGCAACTGGAGAATGGCCGGAGGACTGGAAGAAGTCGATCTTTATACCTATATTCAAGAAAGGAGATGCGAGGGAGTGTGAAAATTATAGGACGATAGCAATGATATCACACACTAGTAAAATATTACTGAAAATAATTCACAAAAGAATGGAAGGCACAATTGAAAGAGAACTTCCGGTGAACCAGGCAGGGTTTAGGAAATCTCGTGGAACTCGAGACCATATAGCCAACATGAGGTGGATAATGGAGAGACAAAGAGAGTATGGACAGGAGGTTCACATCTGTTTCATTGACTATAGCAAGGCATTCGACTGCATTAACCATGATTTAATGTGGAAAAACCTGCTTGAAATGGGAATTCCGAAACACCTGATAATGTTACTAAAGGGTTTATATGAAGACCAGATAGCGGTGATAAGAACAGAATACGGAGACACTGGCAATTTTAGAATCAAGAAAGGAGTGAGGCAGGGATGCATCTTGTCTCCATTCCTGTTTAATCTATATGCTGAAAGAATAATGAGAAAGGCAGAACTGGAGGGGGCAATTGAGGGAGTAAAAATTGCTGGAAAGACACTGAATAACCTTAGATACGCGGATGACACAACATTAATGGCAAAAAGAAAAGAGGATCTGGCAGAACTGATAAGAAGGGTCAGGAGAGAAAGTGAAAAAGCTGGTTTATACTTCAACATAAAGAAGACAAAGGTCATGACAACAGCAGATTGGGATAGTTTTGAGATAGACGGAGAGGAAATAGAGGTGGTAGAAAGCTTCACATTCCTAGGATCACTGGTTGGAAAGGAGGGAAAGTGTGATCCAGAAATAAAACGAAGGATTGCTATAGGGAAAGCTGCAATGACCGGACTGGAAAAGATATGGAAAGACAAACATGTGAGCATAGAAACCAAAAAAAGGCTCGTGAGAGCACTAATCTTTCCTACGGTACTGTACGGTTGCGAGACGTGGACAATGACAAAGAACATGGAAAATAAGGTTAACGCTTGTGAAATGTGGATATGGAGGAAGATGCTGAGAATATCTTGGACTGAGAAAAGAACGAACGAATCAATACGAGAGGAGATTGGAGTTGAGAATGAAGAGTCGTTAAAACAAACTGCGACAAGAATGAAGCTAAGGTTCTTTGGACATGTTATGCGATCTGATGGTCTGGAGAAGGAAATGATGCTGGCGTGCGGTGAGGGGAGGAGAAGACTGGGTCGCCCAAGGAGGAGATGGATGGATGAGATACAAGATGTAACTGGCATGAATTTGGCGGAATTGAGAGACTTGTCATCGAATAGGAGACGGTGGAGTGTGTTCACCAGGACGATCGCTAGAGCTCCACGAGCTGACAGCACAAGGTGACAAGGTGAGATCTTTTATTTATGAGATGACACATTCCGAATTAGGTGTTTTAGAGTTTCCCGCAGAATTAGTGTCTACTTTTGCGTCATTTGTTTCAATACTTTCATTTCTCTGTTCAGGTTCTATCTGTTCAGACTGCTTCTTGGCATCTGACTTTGCCTTTGTTTCATCTGAGGGTGCTTGCTCAGAAGGTAATGGTGTTGACACTCCAGATACTTCAGTAACACTGATCTTGGTGTCTGAGGAGATTCTGACGACACTAACAGGTTTATCAATTCTGTCATCATCAACACTGTTAGGTTTTTCAAGCTAGTCATTGTCATTGACCTTCTTTTTGCCAAATATCTTACCTGCTGTAGCCAGAAAGGAATCCCACACTGGCACATTGTCATTGCTTGGAATTACATCAGCAGCTTTTGAATTTTCTGCATGATTAGGTTCTGCTTTTGTAGTAGTTGTTTTGTTGGTTTCATTTGTCTGTTCAAGTTTTGTCTCTGCAAACCGAGCATTTGGCAGCTGTTTATGACTTTGTTCAACTGAGTTTGCATGCTTGGGAGATGGTATTGATATTCCAGATGCATCTTCGTCAGCAATACTAGGTTTTTCAAGTTCATTGTTGTCACTGACCTTCTTTATGCCAAACATCTTACCTGCTGTTGCCAGGAAAGAATCCCACACTGGCACATTGTCATTGTTTGAAATTTCATCAGCTGCTTTTGGGTTTTCTGCAGGATTAGGTTCTGCTTTTGTGTTAGTTGTTTTGTTGGTTTCATTTGTGTGTTCATGTTGTTTCTCTGCAGACTGGTTCTTTGGCAGCTGTCTTTGATTTTGTTCACTGGAGGATGCATGCTCAGCAGGAGATGGTATTGACCTACCAGATACATCAACCACACTGCTTCTGGTCTCTGAGGATGTTCTGACAGGACTAACAGGATTTTCAACTTCGTTATCATCGACATTACTATGTTTTTTAAGCTCGTCATTGTCACTGACCTTCTTTATGCCAAACATCTTACCTGCTGTAGCCAGAAAGGAATCCCACACTGGCACATTGTCATTGTTTGAAATTTCATCAGCAGCTTTTGGGTTTTCTGCAGGATTAGGTTCTGCTTTTGTGTTAGTTATTTTGTTGGTTTCAGTTGTCTGTTCAGATTGTTTCTCTGCAGACTGGGTTTTAGGCAGCTGTCTTTGGCTTTGTCCATTGGAGGATGCATGGTCAGCAGGAGATGGTATTGACCTTCCAGATACATCAACCACACTGCTTCTGGTCTCTGACGATGTTCTGACAGGACTAACAGGATTTTCAACTTCGTTATCATTGACATTACTAGGTTTTTTAAGCTCTTCATTGTCACTGACCTTCTTTATGCCAAATATCTTACCTGCTGTAGCCAGAAAGGAATCCCACACTGGCACATTGTCACTGTTTGAAATTTCATCATCAGCTTTAGGGTTTTCCGCAGGATTAGGTTCTGCTTTTGTAGTAGTTGGTTTGTTGGTCTCATTTGTTTGTTCAAGTTTTTTCTCTGCAGACTGAGTTTTTGGCAGCTGTCTGTGATGACTTTGTTCAACAGAGTTTGCATGCTCAGGAGATGGTTTTGATCTTCCAGATGCATCTTCGTCGGCAATACTCGGTTTTTCAAGTTCACTGTTGTCACTGACCTTCTTTATGCCAAACATCTTACCTGCTGTAGCTAGAAAAGAATCCCACACTGGCACATTGTCACTGTTCGAAATTTCATTAGCAGGTGTAATGTCTTGGGTCTGCAACACTTTGTTAGGATTGACACTTTGAATTGTTGCTTCATCTGTGGATGAATCTTCCATATCAGAAGCATCTTCGATGTGCAGAACTGTGTTGCTTTCTGGATGTGTTTTGTCATGAGAAGTCCGACTGCTAATGGTTGACTTTCCTGCTTCTATGGGTTGAGCATCTTTATGAGAGGTTGGAATGGTTTCCTTACCAGTCTGCACAGGTTCATCAGCATTGGCTGTTTGATTGTGGAATTGCGTACTACTGTTGTGTGAGGAATTGGTTGAGTTCGGAAGATTATTATGATTCCTGATAGGTTGATCTTCATGTTGATCCTTCGTTCTATAATTTTGTTTAATCCTTTTCTCTCTGTTTGGCATTTTTTCTGCGATGTTATGTTGGATACTGTCAGAATTTTTAATGATTCTCCTGTCCGCAGGCGTTATTTTGTCTTCCGCAGTGTGTCTGATCTCATCGTCAGGAGTGAAGGCTAGATTTTCCTCAGTTGCCAACTCGCTATCAGTGTGCAACACTTTGCTGTTTAAGTGGTTGTTTTTGCTCAGGTTCCCTTGTAAATTTCTGTGCAAGTCTAGGGAGCGTTTCCTCGTAACGTAACTCATTGGCACTGACTCTTGGGGATTTCCATTAGGATGCCTTTGTCTAGATCTGGAACCAGTTGGAGCTTCTCTTTTGGGCTGCCAGTTAGTGGCGATTCTAGCTGGCTGTGCTCGTTCATCAATGTTGTTGGCATTTCTTTGTGTGGTTGAGAGGGGCATTCGTATGTGTTGGGGACCTGGAACTCGTTTGCGAATGCCATGACAGTGATTGCATTTGGGCAGAGTCTGATTGTAGTTTGGAATGATCTGAGGTCGTCTGAGGTCAGGTGACATGCCCTGTGAAACATTAGCAGGCTGATCACTGTTTCCAAAGATTCTTTTCTGGAGCATCTGTTCTGAATGCAGTGCATCCAGATGTCCATGAAAATATCGATCTGAATCATTTCCATACGACCAGTGTGGGTCTTTCTCGTTCCTTCGCTCAGCTGTGGCAGGTGGCATGGCTGCATGATGGTATGCACGGTAGACTTCTGGATTTTCTGGTGAAGGGTCTTTGTAGCTTCTTCCGTGATGTCTTGTTCTCGCGGGGGTTGAGTTTTGTGGGAAGTGAGCCTGAGGGGATGCGTGATGCATGATATGAGATCTGGGTGGATGCCTTGCATTTGTGTCATGCATCTGGTCTGCGAATCCAGCATTCTCTCTATCATAACCGTTTCTTTTCGGAGCCGATGACCTAACTGCTTGCGTAGATGAGTATTCATGATGTTTGTGTGGCGGTTCCTTTTGATTTTCTATATCTTCAACAAAACAATTTCTAAAACTGTTTTAACAGGTCAGTAATTTGTATTCGGTCAGCAGTGTAATTTATGTGTGCTATGAAGTCGGAATCTCACTGTAGGCAAAAAGTGTCTGACCAAAATGAAACCAGATAAAAATTAATTCAAACGTCAGAGTTGATTTTAATTGTGGGATGGTGTCAGTTCGACATGAATAAGAGCATTCAGAACACGAGACAGAGAATATGATGAATGATAATAGTGCATCATGACGTCTGGAACCCTCCCTAAACACTTGGAGACGTTAACAGAAATTCTTACTCAGTTGGCTAAATACTGAATACTAAAAATCACCCAGGGTGATGAAAGCATGCGGCCATGCAGTGGTGTGGCATACTTTAGGGTCTCGTTACCGGGACAAAAAGGGGTCTAGGACATTACCCCCCCCCGGACATTACCCCCCTGCCATTACCCCCCTGCCATTACCCCCTGCCATTACCCCCCGTAGGATATTTCCCCCCTGCCATTACCCCTCGCATTTAGTATACATGTTTGTTTGTATACATACATGCATACATATATACATACATGCATACATACATGTATACAAACATGCATACATACATAGATGCATATGGCATATGCATGCATGCATGCATGCATACCTACATACATACATACATACATGTAAGTATGTATGTATGTCTGTATGTATATATGCATGTATGTATGCATGTATGACTTTGAATGTATGCATGCACGCATGAATGTATGTATGCGTGCATGTATGTATGCATGAATGCATGCATGTATGCATACATACATACTTACATGTATGTATGTATGTATGTAGGTATGCATGCATGCATGCATATGCCATATGCATCTATGTATGTATGCATGTTTGTATACATGTATGTATGCATGTATGTATATATGTATGCATGTATGTTAGGGTGGTGCTCAAAAACGTTATTTTGTGGAAATGGATGGGACAGCCCCTAGTTATGTTGCTTTTGATATACTAAGCTAGTGTGCAAAATATTATAAAAATATTCCATCATTTAGGGGTGCCACATGAGATGACAAGTTTTCCAAATTTTAGACAAGGAATGTAAGCACAATTGTGATAATATAATCGATATTCTTTTGCATTTTGTGAAACCGAAAGCAAATTTTAAATTGCTAGGTTTAAAGGACAATACTTACAAAGTACTTGTGAGCATAATTGAACTCTGTCAGTTTGATTCAAGAATAAAATATTTATTAGTCCATTTTTGTGACCGTTAACTTCTTGGGGTCCGGATACTTTTTCCAATGTTCGGACACCACATGGAGCAAGGCCTGCTTTTGACCTTCATCCTTGGTCAGTATTTGATTGTATTCTTGGATCAGTGCCAATCCCCTTTCTGCTCTATCATTCACCACACTCAACCTTTCTGATGACGCTCCAAATAAATAATTAAAATAATAATAACACGGACAATTTCTATAGCGCCGTAACATGACCATGTCGCTACAAGATGCTGTCCTGTTTCCACGAAGTTGGATCTTTCTCCAGCCAATCAATGGGTATGCACAGTATTCATCATGTTTGAAGTCTCAAAATCTCAAGAGTACATTCATTCATTCATTCATTCATTCATAACGGGCATTTATATAGCGCCTCTTCAAGGAGTACTACTCAGAGGTGCTCCCGACTACATGAAGCTGTGTGTACAGTAATTTGTGGACATTTGGATGGAATGCCAACACCAACTTCGGTTCTCATCGTTTGCACCAACAAGGCCTTGGAAGCTGCATCAATGCAGTCATCGAAAAAACAGAAATCGACCAAATCCTCACTGAGGTAACAAGCATGACGGAAAGTGCCTTTAGAGTAGAGTGTGAAGCTGTGAACCATGATCTGAGATAATCAAAGCAGATGAACAGGTTAAGGGAACGTAGCAAATTTATTTTCCAGAAGGTAATTCGCAATTGAGATCGCAAAAGGAATACTTTGTGAGAATAGATGGCCTTGGCCATCCACCTGGCCCTATACATCACTCAATCAATCATTTATATAGCGCCCCTTCAAGGAAGCTACTCAGAGGCGCTCCTAGCCCAACCCCGACGAAAGAGAACATTCTTTAGAGCAGAGAAGAAAGCGGTGAATGAGTTACGTGGAAGAGACCGCAGCTCAGGAGGAAGCCCATTCCAAATTGTGGGTCCAACCACGGAGAAAGCGCGCTGCTGCGTAGCGGTGTGTGCACAAGGGACAGAGAGATCACCACGGGTGGCAGAGCGAAGAGAGCGGTGACATGACACCAGAAGCTGTAATATGCAACCCTCGAGGTGGGACATGACCTATGTAGATCAGTGCAAGTTCCAAGAGCTCTAGATAATCATCACGAGGCTGGCTGTCTTTCTGCAAACATTCCACTTCAAATTCAACAGCGTCTTCCATCATTTCGTTGTTAATGTTAAACTGCAATTTCATCATCTGACAAACGATCAGCAATCATGTCATGGACGATCAAAGGCAATGCATTCTGATATCGTTTAAGCAAAGGTATTTCAGGTCCAGGAAACGGTCCAGCCAGAGGGTTGAAAACATCTTCAAGGACAACTTTTAAAATGTGATTAATTTGAAATGGATTATGAATAATGTGGGATAGTGTGAGTAACTAAGTAAATAAATAATTAAACTTTAGAAAAGCCTTAAATGTACTGACTACAAAAGTTCAGAAAATTGTAAAAAAATTGCAGATATTTATTTACTCCTCAGCTCCAGTTGGTTCCAATTTATGTATTTATTATTTAATTTTTTATTTATAAACAAATCATCAGATAATATGGTATCCAACAATCTATGGTGCATCACACTCATCACATAATTACAGTAATCAAATAATAGGTTCTAGAAGTGATGCACTTTCATCCAGCTCCTGAAAAACTAGGAAAGTTGATTTTTACGGCTTCAATGATGCATGGTGTCATATGCAAAACTTGAGTTGTCATGCGGCACGCCTAAATAATGGAATATTTTAAAAAGATTTTGCACATGAGTTTCTACTACCAATACGAACAGAACTAGGGGGTGTCCCGGGCATTATTTAAAAAAAACTTTTTTCACTACCACCCTAATGTATGTATACAAACAAACATGCATACTAAATGCGGGGGTAATGGCAGGGGGAAATATCCTACGGGGGGTAATGGCAGGGGGGTAATGGCAGGGGGGTAATGTAGTCCCCGGAGTCAGTCGCTAAGGAATTAGCGACTGACTTGATGAGTTAGCGACTGACTTAGCGGCTCAGTCGACTAAGTCGCATGCTTATCGACTGACTAAGTCGCTTAGACTTATCGACTGACTTAGCGACTTGCTATCGACTTCTCATGTAATCAGGTATGTCTATTGGACATAACTGATTACCTAACAATATAATGCATTTTATCGCATACTGTACTGACCGTCTCATCATTCCCGTGGGCATTAGATGGAACCCATATGAGCTCTATATAGGTCCAATAAGGGAATATGGGCTCCGCTCCATGTGGGCATGCTAACAGGGACAAAACGATGACCGTGAAATTAATGTTAATGTGAATTCGTGAAATAGAACGCTTGATAAAGCGAATGAAACA
Organism: Allolobophora icterica; assembly: GCA_963556255.1. Classification (NCBI taxonomy): domain Eukaryota; kingdom Metazoa; phylum Annelida; class Clitellata; order Crassiclitellata; family Lumbricidae; genus Allolobophora; species Allolobophora icterica. Next base: position 34,304,030 of record OY744610.1, on the reverse strand, counting down.
TGGAGAACTGTTTAGCAGTACACGATCTTACGGCCAACCATGCAGTTGGCCGAAACTGCTGATGCGTGGCTCTTTCAGGCAGTAGCAGAGAACGAGAATCATATACTCCGGCACTTATTCCCAGTGTGAGAATTGTAGAAAAAAGACTGGGAGTTAAACTTTGATCCATGTGGAGTTTAACATTTTATTCGTATTTTCCAAACCGTTGTCAACGAAATTTGAAGGCAGCTACTTTCAACGCTAGCAGTTTTGCAAGTCAAACTCGAATCAAAATCAATTCCTTTATTGAGAAAATTCAAAAATGCATACATGTACACCATGGAAATTTCTTCACTTTGTCAAAGATTCACAATCAATTAATGTTAAATCACACCAGCACAACTAGGCCTAAGGGGTTGGAAACGGCCCCTGGGGTGTGCAATGAAGACTTAACTGTGGGGTCCTAAGAAAGACTTGGGGTTGAACCCTCAACCCCGAAAATTCTCACCCTGCTTATTCTCCCCTCTTCGTAAGCATCACACCATCTTCGTAATGGAATACATAAATTCACTTTACCAAAAAAAGAAACAACAACTGCATGTATATCCTCCATATTCTCTATAAGAACTCTTACTAATAGAGCAATCACTTTCTCTAATAATGTGCCAAGTAGCGGCATATCAGCTTGTTTTCCTCAACAAACGATTATTGTATTGTATTGTGTTGTAAGTGTTGCTCATGTGCTGCTGCTGATGTCTTCGTCGAATCGAAATTCGGAAACCGCGATTAAAATAACAAGCAAAATATTAAGTGAACGAAGTCGCTAGCAGTCGATAGCTTAGCGACTGGTTTCGACTTGAAGGCTTAACGGCGGCGGCGGCGGCGGATGGCGGCGGCGCCGGGGACTAGGGTAATGTCCGGGGGGGTAATGTCCTGTTCCCGACAAAAAGGCCTGCAGATGCAGATATGCACACTATCTACCATGATGCAGGAACTCTATGCCGTCCACAGTTTGCACACTATGCCATCCACAGTTTGCACCTTTTCTAAACTGGTCACACGTAGGAGCCATGTCATATAACTGTTAAGACATATGCCTACTGAGTATTCATCTATGTTTTTGGTGCCATGGTAGGCATAAATAAACCTACATACGCGTAGACTGGGGGGCCGGAGCACGTGCCCCGCCAAATAATCGTGATGGACTGTACACCCAATGCAATAAGTGTAGAAAAAATAACCAAATCTCCCCCCCCCCAATATTTTGGACAAGTTTACGCCAGTGTAAACATATATAGTCAAATTTAGAAAACTTTGAAACCTTGACTGTCGATGCGATAGTTATTTCGTCTTTCTTTCACACTGTCATGAGGTTGAGCTTTCATCTCTACGTGTTGATGCTGGATTTCCATGGGATTCTGCAATGTAAAAAATTCACGATAAGACTGATCTACCATTGTGCTGTTTACAAGTATAGTCATGGGCGGATCCAGGAATTGCAGTTGGGATGGTAAACTTGTGTAATGTGGTCCGCAGTGGAGTAGACTGCTTTAGGAGAAACAGTTGTGAAAAACTGAGTAGGGTTATTCCAAGTTTTGGGGCACATGTCCATTATTACGCGATCGCTTATTTTGTAGAGCGCTTTTTAAGAACCTGACAAGTAGGCCTACATCTGCACCTGTCGAGAGGGTGTGGACTCTTCATGAGACCTCACAGGGCAAGACTTGGAGACGAAACCTTGTGTGATTTAGTTCTTATAAAATGTAATAAATATCTGATTCGAATGATGGGATTATGTAAAACTTAAATCGAGAATGGCGTTTACGGTATTGGTCTTGAGGCGTAGGTCTTGGTCTTGGTCTTGGTCCACGAGGTCTTGGTCTCGGTCTTGGTCTTGGACCATGCGGTCTTGGTCTCTGTCTTGGTCATAGATTTTCGGTCTTGTGCACAACACTGTCTTCTGCTCACATAATTGTAATCTCGAGATTTCTACAGCGCCCACAAAAGCGAAATCGCGATAACCAGCTTATTCACAGACGCTAAGTCAAATCATAATCGATGGGCGAGGGGCGGGTAAAATCGGTTCACGTCAAGATCCAAAGGGGTCAACCAGGCAGACAGTCATACGGCTAAGGTGGGTGGTGTTTAGGGTTGAAACGTCGTGGGAGGTAAGGGGAAGAGGAGGAATTTGGATAAGACTTGTGAAAGAGCAGTGTGTTCAGTCTTGAGTGAAAGACCTGTGGAGAGATAGCAAGAGGTGATCAGGTTTTGGTGAGTTCGTAGGATGGATCTGATGAATGATGAATGTGTAGTTTGATTGTGTACCCGTATTATAAATTTTCACATTCCTCATTCGACTGAAATCACGTCATTTCACTGTTTTATTAACTATAATTAGCATCGAATTGTTAATATGAAATGACGTCATTGCGAGTTTCTTAGTTCCGGAAGCTGTCTTCGTTACTAGCTTGCCTCGCAAACGACTGTGATTAGCCTACTATAGTGGTAGTTATAGTTCGTTGCGCACGCTGTTTTAAGCTGTAAAGACCGTAATCAAGAATAGTTTCTGTAGCTTAAGCGAATTAAATAGCTTGCCTTACAAAACGACTTTCTTCATCGGAATGAGCAAAGTTTTGTCTTGGCATCATGCCTTCGATTGTCAAGTTTTTTCCGTAAGGCTGGACGCCGGTTGCGAAAATAGTAAGTTGACAAAAATTTCTTCAAATCAAAATCAAATCAAATATTCGTTTATTGAAAGATTCCCGTCGACACAGACGCGATGGGATTACACAGTGTTATAGGAAGACATTATTGCCCCGAAATATCTCTTGAACTAGGCCTAGCTGCGAAAGCCGCTATCTGCATCTTCTCGCTCATTGCGCTCTGTAAATCGGCTTGATCTTTTTGTTCCCAGGGCTAAAACTGCCTTGGCCCAGCACCGGGTGTTTGCTGTAGTAGGTCCAACGATCTGGATGACCTTCCTCGTCTGCTCAGGGCCAAACTAATGACTGGCTTTTCCTCATCAGTCTCGCGTTCCCTAAAGGCATTTCTGTTTCCCGGCCGGGGCTTCTGTGCTGAGAGCGCATCTGAATAGTTATTCTGCGAGAGGCGCTTTATAAATTTCTAGATACAATACAATACAACTATTGCAAGTGATAATGTTGTCTACGTAGAAATCGCCAGAGTAATTGGGAACAATAGGTTGCTATGACGACCGTCGACAATCTTTTGAAATACGTCGCTCTATAGCTTCACTGTACGTAACCCCTGCTCGTACCCTTCCCTTTCCGTAGTAGATCAGCCTTTGATGTGTCCACGCTACAAACAGAAGGTTGCCTTAGCGATTGTTCAAGTCGACGGTCGACGCGGGCTAGTCTCGATTGATGCCTGCCGACATGTAGATCTGCACTGCATATACCCTCTCTCGTACCCTCCTCTTTTCTGTTGAATGCAGACAGCTCGGCCTTCATGTGTTTACACGATCTCGTCTGCTCTGCTCTTGATTGACAGGCGGCGCCTTTACGTCCCCTTTCTCCCCACACTGCTGCGTTGGCGGTATCCCTTTACGTCCCCTTTCTCCCCACACTGCTGCGTTCAGTGCGTTGGCGGTATCCCTTTACGTCCCCTTCCTCTCCAAACTGCTGTGTTGACTACATCCCTTTACGTCCCCTTCTCCTAGTCACTGCTGCGTTGGCGGCATTCCTTTACGTCTCCTTCTCCTCCTCACTGCGGTGTTGGCTACAACCCTTTACGTCCCCTTCTCCTCCTCACTGCTGTGTTGGCTACATCCCTTTACGTCCCCTTCTCCTCCTCACTGCTGCGTTGGCGGCATTCCTTTAAGTCTCCTTCTCCTCCTCACTGCGGTGTTGACTACAACCCTTTACGTCCCCTTCTCCTCCTCACTGCTGTGTTGGCTACATCCCTTTACGTCCCCTTCTCCTCCTCACTGCTGCGTTGGCGGCGTTCCTTTACGTCTCCTTCTCCTCACTGCTGTGTTGGCTACATCCCTTTACGTCCCCTTCTCCTCCTCACTGCTGCGTTGGCGGCGTTCCTTACGTCTCCTTCACACTGCTGTGTTGGCGGTTCCCTTTACGTCCCCTTCTCCTCCTCACTGCTGTGTTGGCGACATCCCTTTACGTCCCTTTCTCTTCCTCACTGCTGTGTTGGCGGTATTCCTTCTCCTAGTCACTGCTGCGTTGGCGGCATTCCTTTACGTCTCCTTCTCTTCCTCACTACTGTTTTGGCGACATCCCTTTACGTCCCTTTCTCCTCCACACTGTTGTGTTGGCGACATCCCTTTACGTCCCCCTCTCCTCCTCACTGCTGTTTTAGCGGCGTTCCTTTACGTCCCCTTCACCTCACTGCTGTGTTGGCGACATCCCTTTACGACTTCTCCTCAGTGGCGGATCCAGAGGGGGGCGATTGGGGCGATCGCCCCCCCTAAGAGTCCAAATAATAAATTTTCTTATATTTAAAATTAAAAAATTTGATATACTATAGTGTACTACAGGATAAATGTCATGTGATTATTATTACGCAGGTACAGCGCCGGACTGCAGTTTGAATATTACTTCTACACGCCCTTGCTTTAATCATGCTTTAAACTTGATAAGTAATTTTAATTCCTTTGACCTTGGACGTCCATGAAATCGCCCCCCGTATAGTAAAAGTCTAGATCCGCCTCTGCTTCTCCTCCTCACTGCTGTGTTGGCGGCGTTCCTTTACGTCCCCTTTTCTTCTACACTGTTGTGTTGGCGACATCCCTTTACGTCCCTTCTCCTCTACACCGTTGTGTTGGCGGCGTTCCTTTACGTCCCTTTCTCTTCCTCACTGCTGTGTTAGAGGCGTTCCTTTACGTCCCTTCTCCTCTACACTGTTGTGTTGGCGACATCCCTTTACGCAGGGCTGTAGTGGTAAAATTAGAGGTGAGTATACGCTACAGTATTCTGATATAAATAAATATAAATATTTTGTGAGATGAGTATACGGTCTCTAGAGGTGAGTATACGCTGTATACCCGCGAATAGGCCCTACCCTCGACTACAGCCCTGCCTTAATGTCCCCTTCTCCTCACTGCTGTGATGGCGGCGTTCTTTTACGTCCAATACCCGTCCTTCTTTTCCTGCTTTGTCTAGTCAGGCGGCGTTTCCTTTACGTGAATTACGTCCCCTTCCTCTCCACGCTGCTTTGTTGGCGGCGGTCCTTTACATCCTTTCCCCTCTCTCCTTCTATGTCCCCTATCTCTCCTTCTTTTCTCTTTTCGCCATGTTAAGCGGCTTGCCTTTACGTCCCCTTCCCCTTCTCCTTCTACATCAGGCGGCTTTCCCTTTACGTCCCCTTCCCCTCCTCAAGTACCACTAGAAATATATACTGTTGGGAAAACTAGGCCAGACGGACAGAAAAGATAGTTGATTTCTTATTATTCATCTGCCTGTTTTGCCAATTCAGAAGCGCTTTGAATAGATGGGAAAGCAGGCCAGAACGTCGCATTTTCCTCAGCAGATTTGAGAAAATTCGTAAATGCAACAGAAAGCTTAAATTCCTTAAAGCGATGACATCACCAAATTTATTAGTATACAATTAACATGGTCACAAATCTCACAGTAAACTAGAATATTACTTTATCAGTGACCAACAAAGTGAAGTGTGAAGGAACATGCTAACATTAGGCCTATATGCACACTACAATTACACTACCCAACTGGGAGTGTGTGGGTTGGAAACGACCCTCTGGGGTTTGCAATGAAGACAACTGGAGGGTCCTAAGAAAGACTAGGGGGGTTGAACCCCCAACAATTCTCACCCTGACAAGAGCAATTGTTTTAGAGTCAAAAGCCGAAAAGTAATATTTATTAATTAGTGGATTACAGTAGGGCCGTTGGAAAAGATGCTGAGATTGGCCAGAAATGCGATAATTAGCGAAAACGTAAATTGCTTGCTTTTTAGTTTCCATAGCTTAAGCGAAATAAATGAGCGACAGATTTGGACCCAAATAATTTCGTCAGGCGCGAAACTGTTCAGCATTTTACAAAAACCAATGGCATGCAGGGGCCCGGGAACCTATGGCGCCAGAGGCGCCGCTGCTCACACAAGTTTTGGCTCTGTGTCGCCGAGGCTGGCGCATGCTCACACAACTTTTGGGCATTGATACAATAAAAAATATAATTTGCGCCCTAAATTTTCACAGTGATTAGATAAAATTTGAGAGCCTTTGTCAAACAGAGCTTGTGCCGACGCGAAATCTCCCTCGATATTATAGAAATAGCACTATCTATAGATATACTCGATATACTATAGAAAGAGCGCAGTATACGCCTAATGGAACCTGCGAATGTCAGCTCTGACCTTTGGAAAGGGTCAGTAAGCTAAGAGAATCATGGATACTGGAAACCTTACCCTCTCGGTCTGAAAACTACAAAGGTGTTGGCTGTGAGCCTGTTGAACGATTTGTTGATCCAAAACTGTAGGAGCCTTTGATAGTGACAGGCGCAATATATCATCCTACTGAGGAGAGTGGACACGGACAACTAATTCTTAAGACAGCTGTAGTATAAATATATGTATGTATGTATGTATGTATGTATGTATGTATGTATGCATGTATGTATGTATGTATGCATGTATGTATGTACATATATATATATATATATATATATATATATATATATTCAATTCAATTCAATATCTTTTTTATTGCTGACAATGACAGCCATAACAGCATCTGAATTTTTTTCATAGTTAACATGTAGTAACACAATACCAGCCTAATTTAGACAACTAAACTATCTTAAACAGATAGCATACAGAAGTTCATGTTAATCTAAATCAACAAGAGAAAAGAATCTGAAATGCAAAATAGGCCAAACTGTCATCGACAACAATGGGTGACCCCTAAGGGATGTTAGTCCCGCTAAATAGGGCACCCTAACCATCACTTACTTAGTCAGTGTATGGCAGTTTCTACGTATATATATATATATATATATATATATATATACGTAAATACAACATTTAGTGTATATATACGTAAATATTTAAAATATTTAGTGTGTGTGGGCTTTCAGAGTGGGAGGAGAAAGAGTGATTAGTTCATCTTGAGATCGCATCATTGTAGGCTCTATTCGAGAACACAGGATTATAAGTAAATTTCAAATAAATAAATTGATAAGAAAGCTCTGTAATGTCCAGCGGACCGCCAGTGAAGTCATTAAAACAATCTTTTCTGTCGTTTTCCAAGTCACCAGCTGGAAGATTTGATGGTATGTACAACTAAACTGTTGAGAGTGTATTTATAAACAATTCGCTACAGCCTCGATCTAAGCATTAGAAAAATTGACAAACAGTTTTGGTCGCAGCTTTTACTTGTAATCGCAATCGCTAGCCTATCTTGCGGTGAGTATATTTGTTTGTTGAACATCAAAACTGGCATAACACAACTTGAACAAGCTACAGAGAATTGACTCACGAACAGCGACAGTTAGCGTCAATAGGCATTCTTGTAGAGAATTCGGGGTATACAGTAATGGCTATGGAGCGATTTGCAAGGCAGGGAGCAGTCATCTTGACCCTGCAACCTATCCAAACCAGTAGCGATTGGCTACAGTATCTGGGTTATGGGTATACTTAAACATGAAGCCCAGCTCAACAACCTTGACGCATATCAGTCCTAGAGTGTTCATAAATTGATGTATGTGGCAGCCTTCCCCAATTTTCAGCAAGAGTATCAAACTGTCAAGCAGAGAATTGAATTGAAACTGAATGTGTGACTTCCATTTGTCAAATAAGTAAGAGTAATTTAAAAAAAAATAATTTAACATGGTTAATTTAAAATAAGTAATTTTATTTTACAGTATGTGATTTGAAATTACAAATTACATGGAAAATGTAATTCACTTACAAATTACAAATTACCTTGACAAAGATCGAACAACAAATTACCAATTACAATATGTAATTCAAATTGCATAATTTCAATTACATCAATTGAATTAGGTCTACTGCCCATCCCTGCATATTGAGTATAATAAACTTTTCCAGTGTTTGTAAAAAATAAAAAAAATATTCTTTTACATCATATCGGATATAATGGATAATTTTATCCACCTTATATGTGTGTGTGTGTGTGTGTGTGTGTTTGTGTGTGTGTGCGTGTGTTTCTCTTGCCTTGGTTGGCTCACACAACTTTTAAACACTTCCCGGGCCTCTGATGGCATGGGCCTAACTAGGATAAGAGATTATTAAGAATTTTTCTTGCTTTTAAGCAATTATCGATTTTTGATCAAATGAATGATCGATTGAACATTGGCATTCAGTTATATACGTCCCCAGAGTCCAGACTGGCTCCAGAAAGCAACAGTTCGTACAAACAGCCATAATTTCTTGGCGTTTGTTACAGATAGGTACCTATATGGGAGTACAAGACTTTGTTTATGGGACTACAAGCCTTGCACCACCTATTCCTAGTCTTGTTGTACTCTGTTACAAGTTACGACCTTGTCAACTTGCTTATGGGAATGAACAAAATTGACTGATTGATTGATTGAACTCCCATAATCCTTTATCGAACGCGGGGATGTACCGCAGCCAATCATATTGCAGTTTGTACTCGACACGGCGATGTAATTGCGGCATTTCTAGGCGATCGCCCGAGAAAGGCATTAGGGATCATCCATAAAGGACGTCCGCAATGAGGGAGAAGGAAGGGGTCACTGAAATGCGAACAAATGCGGACAGGGGAGGGGTTACGGCTAGCGCAGAAGTCCCCATCTAAATTTCTAAATTTGATAGTGTTTGAACACCTCCGTGTTTCAACCTTCAACGAGAGACGAAAAGGTCAGTGAGGTGATTGCCCAAAAACCGTTTTAAAACCCAGGTAGTTAAACATTTGCTTGCAAGATGTGTTCTTTTGTTATTAGTTAAGATATGTTCTTTAGTTAAGATGTGTTCTTTAGTCAAGATGTATTCTTTACTTAAGATAGTTATTTAGTTAAGATGCGTTCTTCGGTTATGATATTTTCATTAGTTTAGACCTGTTCTTTAGTTACAATAGTTCTTTAGTTTAGATGTGCTCTGTAGTTAACATAGTTCTTTTTGTTAAGACGTGTTCTTTAGTTTAGACGTGTTCTTTAGTTAAGGTAGCTCTTTAGCTAAGATGTGTGCTTTAGTTAAGATAGTTCTTTAGTTTAGATGTGTTCTTTAGTTTAGATGTGTTCTTTATTTTAGATGTGTTCTTTAGTTCATACGTGTTCTTTAGTTAAGATAGTTATTTAGTGTAGATGTGTTCTTTAGTTAAGATAGTTCTTTAGTTAAAATGTGTTCTTTTGTTGTGTTCTTTAGTTAAGATGTGTTCTTTGGTTCAGATAGCTATTTAGTTAAGATGTGTTCTTTAATTAAGATGTGTTCCTAAATTAAGATAGTTCTTAAGTTAAGATGTGTTCTTTAGTTAAGATTTGTTCTTTAGTTAAGATAGTTCTTTAGTTAAAAAGTGTTCCTTAGTTAAGATAGTTCTTTAGATTTTTTCTTTAGTTAAGATAGTTCCTTAGTTTAGACGTGTTCTTTAGTAAGATAGTTCTTTAGTTAAGATGTGTTCTTTAGATAACATAGTTCTTTAGTAAAGCGTTCTTTAGTTAAGACAGTTCTTTGGTTTAGACATTTTCTTTAGCTAAGATTGTTCTTTACTTAAGATGTGTTCTTTTGTCTAGATGTGTTCTTTAGCTTAGATGTGTTCTTTAGTTAAGATATGTTCTTTAGTTAAGATGTTCCTTACTTAAGATATATTCTTTAGTTAAGATGGTTCGTTAGTTTAGATGTGTTCTTTAGTTAAGACAGTTCTTTGGCTTAGATATTTTTTTAGTTAAAATAGTTCTTTACTTAAGATGTGTTCTTTAGTTTAGATGTGTTCTTTAATTATGTTCTTTTAAGTTAAGATATCTTGTTTAATTCAGATAGCTATTTAGTAAGCTGTGTTTTTCAGTTAAGATGTGTTCTTTAGTAAAGATAATTCTTTTGTTAAGATAGTTCTTTACTTTAGATACGTTCTTTAGTTAAGATAGTCCTTTAGTTAAGACAGTTCTTTAGTTAAGAAGTGTTCTTCAGTTCAGATAGCTCTTTAATAAAGTGTTCTTTAGTTAAGCAAGTTCTTTTGTTTAGACATTTCATTTAGTAAAGATTATTCTTTACTTAAGATGTGTTCTTTTTTAATATGTGTTCTTTAACTTAGATGTGTTCTTTAGTTAAGATATGTCATTTAGTTAAGATATGTTGTTCTTTAGTTTAGATGTGTTCTTTAGTTATTTCGTTATTTAATTATTTAGTTCTTTAGTTATTCTAGTTCTTTATTTATTTAAGATGTGTTCTTTAGTTATTTAGGAATCCTAACAGATTACAACACAAGATCAACCAATGGCAGATGAACAATATCAGGATATATTTAATATATCTGAACTAAAGAACATATCTTAACTAAAGAACACATCTTAACTAAAAAACACATCTTAACTAAAGAAATGTCTTAACTAAAGAACTAACTTAACTAAAGAATACATCTTAACTGAAAAACTATCTTTACTATAAAATATATCTTAATTAAAATATCTAAACTAAAGAACTATCTTATCTAAAGAACTCATCTAAACTAAAGATCTATCTTAACTTAAAGAACACATCTGAAGAGGTTTCATAACTAAAGAACATATATTAACTAAAGAACACATCTTAACTAAAGAACTATCTTAACTAAAGAACACACCCTAATCTAAGAATACATCTTAAATAAATAACTATCTGAAATAAAGAACATATCTTAACTAAAGAACACAACTTAACTAAAGAACACATCTTCACTAAATGACTATATGAAGTAAAGAACATATTTTAACTAAGGAACATATCTTCACTAAAGAACACAGCTTAACTAAAGAATGATCTTAACTAAAGAACACATCTAAACTGAAAACTATCTTTACTATAAAATATATCTTAATTAAAATATCTAAACCAAAGAACTATCTTATCTAAAGAACTCATCTAAACTAAAGACCTATCTTAACTTAAAGAACACGTCTAAAGAGGTATCATAACTTATTAACTAAAGAACACATCTTAACTAAAGAACTATCTTAACTAAAGAACACACCCTAATCAAAGAATACATCTTAAATAAATAACTATCTGAAATAAAGAACATATCTTAACTAAAGAACACAACTTAACTAAAGAACACATCTTCACTAAATGACTATATGATGTAAAGAACATATCTTAACTAAGGAACATATCTTCACTAAAGAACACAGCTTAACTAAAGAATTGTCTTAACTAAAGAGCTATCTTAGCGAAAGAATACATCTAAACTAAAGAACTATCTTAAATAAAGAACACAACTTAACTAAAGAACTATATTAATTAAAGAACACATCTTAACAAAAGAACATATCCTACCTAAGGAACACATCTAAAGAACTATCTTAGTCAGAGAACATCTTAACTCAAGAACTATCGTAACAAAGGACTATCTTAACTAAGGAACACACCTTAACTTGAGAACACATCTTAACTAAATAACTATTTGAACTAAACATATCTGAACTAAAAAGAACATAATTAAAGAACACATCTAAACTGAAAAATTATCTTAACTAAAGAACACATTTTAACTACAGAGCTATCTTAACTAAAGAACACATCTAAACTAATGAGCTACCTTAACTAAAGAACACATCTATGCTAAAGAAGTGTCTTAACTAAAGAACGCATCTTAGCAAAGAACATATCGTATCTAAAGAACACATCTAAACTAAAGAACTATCTGAACGAAACATATCTTAACTAATAAGAACATAACTGAAGAACACATCTAAACTAAAGAACTATCTTAACTAAAGAACACATTTTAACAACAGAGCTATCTTAACTAAAGAACACATCTAAACTAAAGACGTATCTTAGCTAAAGAACACATCTTAACAAAAGAACATATCGTACCTAAAGAACACATGAACACTAAAGAACAATCTTAACTAAAGAACATCTTAACTAAAAAAACACATCTTAGCTAACTAACTATCTGAATTAAACAACATATCTTAACTAAAAGAGAACATAACTAAAGAACACATCTAAACTAAAGAACACATCTAAACTAAGGAACACACCTTATGTGAAAAACTATCTTAACTAAAGAAAATATCTGAACCAAAGAACTGTCTTAACTAAAGAACATTTCTTTATTAAAGAACGAAGGATGAATAAAAAAGGATGAATAAAAAAATGAGTGAATGGATATCTGGTTAAATGTGGCTTTTGCTGCTGAGGTGGTGCTGATGCTGCTGATAATGATGATGACAATTTTTCTGACAATTAAACTGTGTACACTGTACATACATAGCCTACATACCTCTATCATAGTCTATGTCTCATATCTGTGTAAAACAGTCCGTGTACACTAAATCTATCTAAATCTAATGATTTAAAATAGACCTAACCTTAACTGACAGGTTGCCTTCAGCATCACCTCTAGACTTTGTTGCCTTGGTACGGCGAGTCTTAATGGCTGCGGTCTGTATATGTACAGCTGCGACGCCGGCCAAGGCATCCTTGATGTTCATCAGACCAGAACCCGAGTTTTTTCTGTTTCCCGATCCACCCTGTCAGGTTGAAAGACGGTTGAAGTTATAACACGCTGAGAAACTATCATATGCAATGTACTCTTACTGCTGAGAAGGGCTAACAGACGAGAACTAAACATCTGGAAATTCATTTGCGAATAAATTGTTGCAACTTTTATAGCAACAATTTACATAAAGATTCTAAGATATGCTCGTGACGTGTACAATATAAGGCGCTATCGAAATCGTAAATATTAAGAGTAGTGGTAACATCACTGGCGTGAAGAGCAAGAGGTAGCGGGATCGCTTCCCGAAACCCTCCCAAATTTAGGTCCACTCAGCCTTTCATTCGCGAGATGGCGCGTTGTTAAAATGAGATGTAGGACGTTGGGCGCCTTGCATGGCTGCCGTGTACAGTTAAATTCGACTCCTGTAATAACTTGTGATCATCCGTTCATACTGATTTGTAATCATACTGCGTTATTGTCAGTTTGAAGATATTAAACGAAGATTATAATTATTATTATTATTATTATTATTATTATTATTATTATTATTATTATTATTATTATTATTATTATGTCAAGGTTCTGTTCACTCATAAAATCGAGTTCCACGCCGCTGCCTCCGTTAAGAAGGCGATGGATATCGACGGCTTTGTTGTTCTTTGGCTCCGGGCAGCTTTGACATGGCGCCTTGGAAAGCCACTGCGTTGAAACGCTGCACCATCACCGATAGGCTCTTGAATAGGAAGTTTGTTTCGCGGGAGTCATCGGTGGTTTTCGACAGCCGGCGACCAATTTCCGATAGAAAGGCGAGGCCCTCTCTGTTAAGGGGACCGAAGGTTTCCACAGCTACAGGTATGAAGAAGTATCGCTTCTGTAGCTCAGAGTATTTGATGTACTTTCTCGCGGCAGCCACCTCCGCCGCCCCTCCTGCCGTGGCCGCCGTTTCTGTGATGTAAGAGGCGGCCACCGTGTCCACCACCGTCGCGTCCCACAATAGGGACAGCCCGTCGCTCCACGGTATTAGGGTCTGGCCATCCGGTCTCTTACCATCCGACCTGGATAAGCCGGACGGCTCCTTGACTGCCGGGGTGCCGGCTCTGTTGAGGCTGCGGTGGATGAGGTCGTTGATGTTGCTATGCCTAGCTTGTCGGCCGAACCCCAGTGAGCACGACAGCCCATGCGCGCCTCTGGACGAGACGTTGGCGCCGCATGCGCATTTGTGCGGTTCGCAGATTGCCAGACCCAATCGTAGACCGACCGCCACCCTCATGGTCTCGTCATCCAGTCTGAGGCCGCGAGCAGCGATCGGGAGGGCGTGTAGCCAGTCCGAGGCGTGCGGTGACTGCGAGGCCTTCAGTCTCGCCTGGTCGTAGGGGTCAAGAAGTTTATCCTCGAGCGCCGAGAGGGCTGCGTGTAGTAGGGGACTGTCCCAGTGTGCCTGTCCGCGCCCGGTCGTGACCGTCGGGATCGGGACCCCAGAAAGCTGAAGCCAGGTAGTCTTCGCCGAGTCATGTGCCGCGTCGGGGGTCACCGAAATAGTACCCAAGATGAGAGACTGGGTTTGGAGGGTGCCCGCGGCCGAAGCCAAGAAGGCGGTGTCGCGTGAGGAGATCGACAACAACGACGAGATGGCATCATCATTATGATGTAAGCGTCGTTGCCGGTCGAGATAGGATGATGACGGACGAAAAGCCAGTCTCCACTTGGGCAACAATGAAGGCAGCGAGGCCCAGGTGTAATCGGACACCACACAGCCAAGGTGTAATAGGACACCTCGCGGCTATGGTGTAACCAGACACCGCCCGCGCTGCGGGCGAGCGACGACCCGCGTATCGAGGAGCGATCTGACACTAATTGACGATAGCTTGACGTGGGGAGGGGGGCTGACTGATGCACGCTGGAATTCCTACTTAACAGAAGGGAACGGAGAATACGGGACTTATACTGCTGACGAACGCGACGTGTGAACATCGGTCGAACGAGAAACATCGGGAGGAACGACCAGCGGGGCGGCAGAGTATAGTCCGTCAGATTCAGAGACTGACGCGAAAGAACGATCTGTAGTTAGGCTGTACGAAGCAACATTTGAGATAGTCCGATTTAATATCTAAACGCTTTAATACTACGTGGAAGTTCCCGTAGAGTTAGTATATATATATTTGTTTCTTTAATTAAATTCATTTATTAATTAAACAAAGTTCGTCGTGAATCTTCTATAGAAAAGTTAGGCACGTTAAATAAAAGTGCAAGTAAAAGAACAAGCAATCGAGGGTCGACATCAACACACGGCAAACAATCGACAGAAAACCTTCGATTGCGACATTGGCGCAGTCGACAGGATTTTCAACTGAAGACGTCACGACGAAAAGCGGAACCGGAAACGGAAAAGAGGAATCTCAACAGATCGGGACCAGCGGCGAATACAACCCTTCGCAACTGGAGAAATCGAGTGCCGGACTCCGGAGACGAAGGACTCGAAGGAACCGACAGCAACAGGCAAGGACGAGGAACAAGAGCGCCAACGGACGACCGACCATCGCTAGCAACGACGGACGGGAGTGGCAACGGAGGACAGCGGATCAGCCAAGATACCAAAAGACGGAGCTCGCTCGACGTATCAGAGGGTAAGTCCTTACTGGTAGTCGTGGTAATCTGTGAGGTTGCGGTTGAGGTCTGGATGAGGATTGGTGTGCGAATAGCCGAGGCTTTTGCGTAGCTCCTTTTGCTCAGTTCTGTTCTTGTTGTATTTGTGGTAGAATTTTAGGACGTTGTTTTCTTTGATTTCTGACCAGCGGTGACTCTCCTCTAACTTACTTATCCTTTTCTATTAGTGAGCGGACTGTTGGAAGATGGATAAGTTGTCGGTAGGGAAAAGAGTGAGGGTGCTGAACATGCCCCGTCACAGACTAGTCGCATATCTGATAAAGATGGGACTAGGAGAGGAGGAATTGGGTTCCATGAGGATGGACCAGCTCCAAGAGGCTGGTGCTGAAATAATTGTTTCTGGAAGGGAGATCCCGCCAGAAGTAAGTGAGAAAGTAAGCACAGGTAGCCCAGGTAGCAGTATGAGCCCGGCAAGGCAAATGCGGCGGGTCATGTTAGAACTAACAACATACCAAAGAGAGGAAGCGGAGAGAAGAGTGAGGAGAAGCAGTGAAAAGGAACGCAGGCGGATCGAACAAGAGAAAAAGAGGAATGAAGAAAGACTCAGAATGCTTGAGGAGAAGTGGAGGAGAGAAGATGAGGAGAAGCAGGCTGAGAAGCTCAGGCTTCAGGAGGAGAAGCAGAGGAGAGAAGAGAAAGAGGAAGCAGAGAAATTAAGGCTTCAGAAGGAGAAACGGAGGAGAGAAGAAAAGGAGGAAACAGAGAGACTCAGAATGCTAGAGGAAAAGCAGGCTGAGAAGCTCAGGCTTCAGGAGGAGAAGCAGAGGAGAGAAGGGAAAGAGGAAGCAGAAAAATTAAGACTTCAGGAGGAGAAGCGGAGGAGAGAAGAAAAGGGGGAGACTTATGTAAGAGAGTACATGAAAGTGTATATTACAGGGCTCCCTGTGACATCGTCCCTAATAGATAGCGGGGCCGAATACAATTGTGCGCGAGCAGAACTAATCAGGCCGCTCAACCTACCTGTGGTCAAGCAGATAGAGGTGAAGGGGCTGAACGGTCAATCAATGATTGTGGACGTGGTGCGGCTGAGACTAAAGGGGTCTCAGGCCGGCGAGGACAGGGAGGGGGAGGTAAATTACGCCCCTGATGTTCGGATATGGGCGGCACTCATTAAAGACCTTAATGAACCGTTAATTATCACGCCCACTACAGCCGACTTGCTGCGCGAGACAGCGTTGCATTCGAGTCACGCGGCCAGCGCTCCTGAAATAGACCAAATTTCAGAAGCGCAGGCGGTCGCAAGGACTGAGACGAGTGAGGAAGAGGAGAGAGGGGAGGAGGTAGAGGGACTTAGGACGCTGATAGGCGAGGATTACTTCACGGTCGCTCAAGCAGACAGTGGGAGTGTAGGAGAAATCGGTCCCGAAGAAACGGATAATGAAGAGCCATTCTTCAATCCGGAGATACCACCCCCACCCAAGGAAGACACAATAGTAGGCAGAAACAAGATGGCGGCTGAACAAGCACAATGTTCGACACTAGCACCATTCTTGGCCCACGGGAAAATTGGGGCGAAGAGCTTCTTCACTGAAGACAATTTGCCCTTTCATAAAGACAAAATAGCTGGGCATTCTGTAAAACAACTGTGCTTACCTAAAGAGAGAATAGACAAAGTCATCATCCAATCAGCGGAAGCGCGAGGAGCAAAGAAGGAGGGCCAATGGCAAGGCCCGGCCATCATCGCTCAGGTGAAATCGCCCTACACATACATCGTGGAAATAGGGGGCAAAAGCCGCTTGCTACACGCAAATCGGATTCGCAAATATAACGAAAGAATACAGCAAGCATTGATTAACAATTGCTCCATTCTGTTCGAGAAGGACAAAGACTTCGGTCACGGGGAAGCGGTGGGTAGCTTCGTCACGAGGCAGACAAGGCCCAGTGCACAAGTAGACCCTATTGCCGTTGCACACTTAACGGTACCCGAGCGGAAACAGCTGTTTAGTCTGTTAGACAGGTTTCCAGATGTGTTCTCGGACAAACCAGGTTTCTGTCCCGTCCTAGAACACACAATCACTGTTAGCGCGGAGTTCAGGCCGAAGAGTTTGCGAGCCTATAAGGTGCCGGAACTGCTCAAACCGGAGATGGAGAAGCAGACCCGCGAACTTTTGGCCCTAGGTATCATCACTCCCTCACATAGTGACATGGCAGTACACTCGATGACGTGGCCGGATCACAGGAAGCACCTAGAGAAGTACTTAATGACTATTCAACAGTCGGGTCTGACCCTTAACATTAAGAAGAGTTCGTTTGCTAGGCGACAAACAACGTTTGTAGGTCACCTGATCGGATCAGGGAGCATTGAACCGGATCCTATGAAAATCGCAGGGCTAGGGAAAATCCCTCAACCCGAGTCCAAAAAGGACATACGGAGATTAATTGGCTTCTTCAGTTATTTTAGGAACTTCATCCCTAACCTGGCTGAGACAGCCAGAATTCTCACTGACTTGACCCAGAAATCGGTGCCTGCTAAGATACCCTGGCGAATTGAACATCAAAATGCGCTAGATAAACTTACGCACGATTTGAATAACGCTGTTTGTTTGCAGACAATTGACTACGGCAGAGAGTTTGGTTTATCGACTGACGCTTCAGACAAAGCAGTCGGTTGCTGCTTATTCCAAATTCAAGACGATGGAACAGAGCGGCCAATATGTTTCGCCAGTTCTAAATTAGATGCTACGCAAGCGCGTTGGTCCACTGTGGAACGCGAAGCGTATGCTGTAATCTTTGCGTTGAAGAAGTTTAGGAATTGGATTTTTATGTCAAGGACCACCCTCTATTCTGATCACAATCCCTTGACTTTCCTAACTGCTTCTACGCCCACAAGTGCTAAACTTGCGAGGTGGGCTCTGGCACTCCAGGACTTTGATATCGCTTTTAAATATCGTCCTGGGGCGCTGAATATTCCCGCTGATCTTTTGTCCAGACTATGATTGAGGAAGAAGGCGGACTACCATGTAAGGCACCGCGACAACTGTAAATATAATTTCTAACTGTGCTGATATTTTGTATTTTCATGGGAACGACGAGGACATGGTCTGGAGGAAATCGATGGAGGGAACGACATCATTCTCAGCCGGGAGGCGAACCAATGACTGGCTTTGTCCTCCCCCGGGAAGGGAGGTGTCGCGTGAGGAGATCGACAACAACGACGAGATGGCATCATCATTATGATGTAAGCGTCGTTGCCGGTCGAGATAGGATGATGACGGACGAAAAGCCAGTCTCCACTTGGGCAACAATGAAGGCAGCGAGGCCCAGGTGTAATCGGACACCACACAGCCAAGGTGTAATAGGACACCTCGCGGCTATGGTGTAACCAGACACCGCCCGCGCTGCGGGCGAGCGACGACCCGCGTATCGAGGAGCGATCTGACACTAATTGACGATAGCTTGACGTGGGGAGGGGGGCTGACTGATGCACGCTGGAATTCCTACTTAACAGAAGGGAACGGAGAATACGGGACTTATACTGCTGACGAACGCGACGTGTGAACATCGGTCGAACGAGAAACATCGGGAGGAACGACCAGCGGGGCGGCAGAGTATAGTCCGTCAGATTCAGAGACTGACGCGAAAGAACGATCTGTAGTTAGGCTGTACGAAGCAACATTTGAGATAGTCCGATTTAATATCTAAACGCTTTAATACTACGTGGAAGTTCCCGTAGAGTTAGTATATATATATTTGTTTCTTTAATTAAATTCATTTATTAATTAAACAAAGTTCGTCGTGAATCTTCTATAGAAAAGTTAGGCACGTTAAATAAAAGTGCAAGTAAAAGAACAAGCAATCGAGGGTCGACATCAACACACGGCAAACAATCGACAGAAAACCTTCGATTGCGACATTGGCGCAGTCGACAGGATTTTCAACTGAAGACGTCACGACGAAAAGCGGAACCGGAAACGGAAAAGAGGAATCTCAACAGATCGGGACCAGCGGCGAATACAACCCTTCGCAACTGGAGAAATCGAGTGCCGGACTCCGGAGACGAAGGACTCGAAGGAACCGACAGCAACAGGCAAGGACGAGGAACAAGAGCGCCAACGGACGACCGACCATCGCTAGCAACGACGGACGGGAGTGGCAACGGAGGACAGCGGATCAGCCAAGATACCAAAAGACGGAGCTCGCTCGACGTATCAGAGGGTAAGTCCTTACTGGTAGTCGTGGTAATCTGTGAGGTTGCGGTTGAGGTCTGGATGAGGATTGGTGTGCGAATAGCCGAGGCTTTTGCGTAGCTCCTTTTGCTCAGTTCTGTTCTTGTTGTATTTGTGGTAGAATTTTAGGACGTTGTTTTCTTTGATTTCTGACCAGCGGTGACTCTCCTCTAACTTACTTATCCTTTTCTATTAGTGAGCGGACTGTTGGAAGATGGATAAGTTGTCGGTAGGGAAAAGAGTGAGGGTGCTGAACATGCCCCGTCACAGACTAGTCGCATATCTGATAAAGATGGGACTAGGAGAGGAGGAATTGGGTTCCATGAGGATGGACCAGCTCCAAGAGGCTGGTGCTGAAATAATTGTTTCTGGAAGGGAGATCCCGCCAGAAGTAAGTGAGAAAGTAAGCACAGGTAGCCCAGGTAGCAGTATGAGCCCGGCAAGGCAAATGCGGCGGGTCATGTTAGAACTAACAACATACCAAAGAGAGGAAGCGGAGAGAAGAGTGAGGAGAAGCAGTGAAAAGGAACGCAGGCGGATCGAACAAGAGAAAAAGAGGAATGAAGAAAGACTCAGAATGCTTGAGGAGAAGTGGAGGAGAGAAGATGAGGAGAAGCAGGCTGAGAAGCTCAGGCTTCAGGAGGAGAAGCAGAGGAGAGAAGAGAAAGAGGAAGCAGAGAAATTAAGGCTTCAGAAGGAGAAACGGAGGAGAGAAGAAAAGGAGGAAACAGAGAGACTCAGAATGCTAGAGGAAAAGCAGGCTGAGAAGCTCAGGCTTCAGGAGGAGAAGCAGAGGAGAGAAGGGAAAGAGGAAGCAGAAAAATTAAGACTTCAGGAGGAGAAGCGGAGGAGAGAAGAAAAGGGGGAGACTTATGTAAGAGAGTACATGAAAGTGTATATTACAGGGCTCCCTGTGACATCGTCCCTAATAGATAGCGGGGCCGAATACAATTGTGCGCGAGCAGAACTAATCAGGCCGCTCAACCTACCTGTGGTCAAGCAGATAGAGGTGAAGGGGCTGAACGGTCAATCAATGATTGTGGACGTGGTGCGGCTGAGACTAAAGGGGTCTCAGGCCGGCGAGGACAGGGAGGGGGAGGTAAATTACGCCCCTGATGTTCGGATATGGGCGGCACTCATTAAAGACCTTAATGAACCGTTAATTATCACGCCCACTACAGCCGACTTGCTGCGCGAGACAGCGTTGCATTCGAGTCACGCGGCCAGCGCTCCTGAAATAGACCAAATTTCAGAAGCGCAGGCGGTCGCAAGGACTGAGACGAGTGAGGAAGAGGAGAGAGGGGAGGAGGTAGAGGGACTTAGGACGCTGATAGGCGAGGATTACTTCACGGTCGCTCAAGCAGACAGTGGGAGTGTAGGAGAAATCGGTCCCGAAGAAACGGATAATGAAGAGCCATTCTTCAATCCGGAGATACCACCCCCACCCAAGGAAGACACAATAGTAGGCAGAAACAAGATGGCGGCTGAACAAGCACAATGTTCGACACTAGCACCATTCTTGGCCCACGGGAAAATTGGGGCGAAGAGCTTCTTCACTGAAGACAATTTGCCCTTTCATAAAGACAAAATAGCTGGGCATTCTGTAAAACAACTGTGCTTACCTAAAGAGAGAATAGACAAAGTCATCATCCAATCAGCGGAAGCGCGAGGAGCAAAGAAGGAGGGCCAATGGCAAGGCCCGGCCATCATCGCTCAGGTGAAATCGCCCTACACATACATCGTGGAAATAGGGGGCAAAAGCCGCTTGCTACACGCAAATCGGATTCGCAAATATAACGAAAGAATACAGCAAGCATTGATTAACAATTGCTCCATTCTGTTCGAGAAGGACAAAGACTTCGGTCACGGGGAAGCGGTGGGTAGCTTCGTCACGAGGCAGACAAGGCCCAGTGCACAAGTAGACCCTATTGCCGTTGCACACTTAACGGTACCCGAGCGGAAACAGCTGTTTAGTCTGTTAGACAGGTTTCCAGATGTGTTCTCGGACAAACCAGGTTTCTGTCCCGTCCTAGAACACACAATCACTGTTAGCGCGGAGTTCAGGCCGAAGAGTTTGCGAGCCTATAAGGTGCCGGAACTGCTCAAACCGGAGATGGAGAAGCAGACCCGCGAACTTTTGGCCCTAGGTATCATCACTCCCTCACATAGTGACATGGCAGTACACTCGATGACGTGGCCGGATCACAGGAAGCACCTAGAGAAGTACTTAATGACTATTCAACAGTCGGGTCTGACCCTTAACATTAAGAAGAGTTCGTTTGCTAGGCGACAAACAACGTTTGTAGGTCACCTGATCGGATCAGGGAGCATTGAACCGGATCCTATGAAAATCGCAGGGCTAGGGAAAATCCCTCAACCCGAGTCCAAAAAGGACATACGGAGATTAATTGGCTTCTTCAGTTATTTTAGGAACTTCATCCCTAACCTGGCTGAGACAGCCAGAATTCTCACTGACTTGACCCAGAAATCGGTGCCTGCTAAGATACCCTGGCGAATTGAACATCAAAATGCGCTAGATAAACTTACGCACGATTTGAATAACGCTGTTTGTTTGCAGACAATTGACTACGGCAGAGAGTTTGGTTTATCGACTGACGCTTCAGACAAAGCAGTCGGTTGCTGCTTATTCCAAATTCAAGACGATGGAACAGAGCGGCCAATATGTTTCGCCAGTTCTAAATTAGATGCTACGCAAGCGCGTTGGTCCACTGTGGAACGCGAAGCGTATGCTGTAATCTTTGCGTTGAAGAAGTTTAGGAATTGGATTTTTATGTCAAGGACCACCCTCTATTCTGATCACAATCCCTTGACTTTCCTAACTGCTTCTACGCCCACAAGTGCTAAACTTGCGAGGTGGGCTCTGGCACTCCAGGACTTTGATATCGCTTTTAAATATCGTCCTGGGGCGCTGAATATTCCCGCTGATCTTTTGTCCAGACTATGATTGAGGAAGAAGGCGGACTACCATGTAAGGCACCGCGACAACTGTAAATATAATTTCTAACTGTGCTGATATTTTGTATTTTCATGGGAACGACGAGGACATGGTCTGGAGGAAATCGATGGAGGGAACGACATCATTCTCAGCCGGGAGGCGAACCAATGACTGGCTTTGTCCTCCCCCGGGAAGGGAGGTGTCGCGTGAGGAGATCGACAACAACGACGAGATGGCATCATCATTATGATGTAAGCGTCGTTGCCGGTCGAGATAGGATGATGACGGACGAAAAGCCAGTCTCCACTTGGGCAACAATGAAGGCAGCGAGGCCCAGGTGTAATCGGACACCACACAGCCAAGGTGTAATAGGACACCTCGCGGCTATGGTGTAACCAGACACCGCCCGCGCTGCGGGCGAGCGACGACCCGCGTATCGAGGAGCGATCTGACACTAATTGACGATAGCTTGACGTGGGGAGGGGGGCTGACTGATGCACGCTGGAATTCCTACTTAACAGAAGGGAACGGAGAATACGGGACTTATACTGCTGACGAACGCGACGTGTGAACATCGGTCGAACGAGAAACATCGGGAGGAACGACCAGCGGGGCGGCAGAGTATAGTCCGTCAGATTCAGAGACTGACGCGAAAGAACGATCTGTAGTTAGGCTGTACGAAGCAACATTTGAGATAGTCCGATTTAATATCTAAACGCTTTAATACTACGTGGAAGTTCCCGTAGTGTCGCGGTCTACGCGGGTGCATGCATCAAGGGAAGAAAACCGACGCGTCAACAAGCTTGTTTACAACGCACGGAAAATTCTGCAACAAGCTGTCAACATTAATTCGGTGCATGCAACAAGGATATACGTGTTCAGTAGGACTTTCCAGGGAAAAGTACAGTGACGTCACAGAACGTTCTGGAATCCTGGAGAACTCTATATAAGATAGACCTGATGTACATTGGGGGCCTTTTGACGAAGATTTGTAAACGTTGAAACATTGATCGTATAACGTTCAATCGAGACCAGCCAACCTGTGTGCTGTCTACGATTGTGATATTTGATAGACGAGTTGACTTACTTTACACTTAATCGACTTTATTTTTAATTAAAGATCTTTTAATAGTTCCTTCGTTGGTTCGTCGTTGCGATCGAAGGAGTCGACCGCGACATTATTGGTGGCAGCGGTGGGATCATCGGTGTTGGATCCGGTGAAGAAGACGCGAGCCGGCGGAGGAAGGAGTCAACCCGGAGGATCAAGAGACGGTCTGTTCCAGACAGCGAGCGGATCGAGACGCCTTTCTACCGTGGGAGACGGGTGAATCGGCATACGACAGTCGGACGGACGAAGTGCGTCGTTCGGCTGAGACAGCAGAAGACAGCAGTCAACATACGGGTAAGATCCTAGGTGTTGTCGTGGCTGAGAAGGAGAAAAGAGAGTGGAGTTGCAGCCGAGTGGGAGGCAGCCATTATTTCTCTTTCAATATCTGCTGATTATTTCTTTGAAATTTGATCCATTGTTGTGATCGAGGCCAGACTTGCGTGAGCTTGTATAGTTTTTGCGTACTTGGCGAGTGTACTTCTTTGGATACTGCATAGTTGCACTTTGGGTTGTGGAATTTTCCTTTTGTGTGGCGGGTTTGCCGCGTGGTGTCTGTTTTTTTTTTGTTGTTGACTGACTGTTTGTAAAAATGGAAGCGTTGACAACAGAGATGCAAGCGAATATTCGCAAAATGTCGTCTGAGCGCCTTAGGGTGTATCTTATGAAGGCAGGAAGGGACGAAGATGATGTTATGTCATGGGATCGAAATCAATTAATGGAAGAATGGGCCATGGAGATTGGAAAAGAGGAAGAGGAATTTAAGGGTAGTCCAATATCTCCAACAGGAGTGGATTACGAGCTGCAGAAGCGCCGTCTGGAGTTCGAAATCCGTAAATATGAAGAACGGAAGGAGAAGGAAGAAAGGGAGGAAAAGAGGAGAGAGGAAGAAAAGAAAGAACAAAGGGAGAAGGAAGAAAGAGAAAGGGAGGAACGGAAGGAGAAGGAAGAAAGAGAAAGGGAGGAACGGAAGGAGAAGGAAGAAAGAGAAAGGGAGGAACGGAAGGAGAAGGAAGAAAGGGAGGAAAAGAGGAGAGAGGAAGAAAAGAAGGAAAGGAAAGAGAAAGAAGAAAGAGAAAAGAAGGAACGGAAAGAGAAAGAAGAAAGGGAGAGGAAGGAAAAGCAGGAAGAACGAAATGTTAGAGATTCTTTAGCAAGTCGTACTAAGCGTTATAGTGATGCCCTTAAGAATATTCTTTGGAAATTTCCTTCCGACCCTATAGAAATTCCAGGTTTCTTTGATCACTTGGATGGTTTGTTTAATGTGTATGAGGTGGATGAAGATGTTAGAGCAAAATTATTGCTAGCCATTTTAAGTGAAAGAGCTAAGGCATTAACCATGCGCCTTACTGAGGCACAGCTCCATGACTACAAATTCCTGAAGGAGTTTTTGCTAAGGGAGTTTAAGATAAGCCCTTCAAATCTTAGAGCCCGATTTTGGTCGTTGCACAAAGCATCGGACGAATCATTTACGATCTATTCATCCAAATTGCGTGTGGCTCTTATGTATTATTTGAAAAGTAGAAAGATAACTGATGAGTTTGATAAACTTGTAAGTTTATTGGTTGCGGATCGGCTTAAGGAGTCCTTGTCGAAGGCTTGTTTAGATTATATCTTGGCCCAAGAAAAAGAGGAGTGGTTGAGCTGTGAAGACATAGCTAATGCGGCTGACATTTATGTAGCGTCGCATGATGGTGGGAATGACTTAGTATGCCGTAGTCATCCGACACCGAAGTATAACAATTGGACGAGAGGTCAACCACATGTTCAAGTCAATAACCAGACAGCTCAACCCAAGTCTCCCAAACCGGAAATAAGGGGTGAAGCCAAGATAGGTGCGAGGGTGTCTCAGGAGGAGGCCAAGGTAAAGGGTCTCTGTTTCCTATGTCATCAGAAGGGTCATAGGGCAAGGGAGTGCCAGACCAAACCAAGTTCTAAAAAGGTGAGTACTTGTATATTTGGGAACCCAACTGAAGAAGTGATCGACTCATGTGTTGAGAAGGTCAACGTGTTGCATGAGATACCTGAACAGGTAAAGCAAGGGAATTTATTGGATAATTCTAAACCAATAGGGTTGGAAACTGCTGTAAGGGTATACGAGAATAGTATTGATGGATTACACGAGAGGTCGTATATCAATGTACAGATTGAAGATCTCCCTTCTCAGCCAGCATTATCTGATTCAGGAGCAGAAATTTGTTGTATTGATAAGAAATTAATTGAGTCACTAAACTTACCCGTGATTAAACGGATTAATATAATTGGTTTTCAGGGAGAAGGATGTAAGGCAGATGTAGTATACCTACAAATGAAATTAGCTAATTCAATGGAAGGAACGACAAACATTGCGCCATCTTTGTGCGTCATGTTCGCTGTAGTCCCTGAACTAAATGAACGGGTTATTTTGACACCCCATGTTGTGGACCTATTAAGGGATAGTTCGCAATATGTAGTGATGGTAGCTGGCGTAGATCGATGTGTTCAAATAAATAAAGGGGCAGAAGAAGATAACTTAGAAGTTAATATCGAGAAAAGTAACAGCAACGAATCCTTGCCGTCAGAAGTGAATGAATATTCTCAGGAGCAACTAGTTGATGATTCAGATAATTTTCTTGATGTTGAGTCAACAGAGTTCAAGTCTGATGAGGGAGTAGCGAATAATGATACTTTATTGCGTGAGCAACAGAATTGTCACAATCTTATATCTTGCTGGCAACAAGCGAGACAGAATAAAAATAATTTCTTTATAGATAATAACCTCCTGTACCACAAAGGGGAAATTATGGGACATAAGGTTAATCAATTATGTTTACCGGAAGATAGAATCGAGGTTGTCTTGCGAGTAGCACACGATGCCCCATGTGCTGGGCACATGGCTTTTAAGGCAACGAGAGCCAGGATCAAATTAAACTTTTGGTTTCCAAGAATGGATGAGAGGATTCGCGAATATTGTGCGTCTTGTCAAATTTGTCAACTAAGAACTCCAGTTAAAGTGGCAGATCGAGTCCCGATCACTCCTATTCCGAGGGCGGATGAACTCTGTTTTAACCATCTAAATATGGATTGTATTGGCCCTATGGTAGTGACTGGAGAATCCAACAAATCGAAACCCCAGTACAATTATGCTCTGGTTCTGGTGGATAAATTTTCTCGTTGGCCGATGGCGTATCCTCTTAGATCGCTGAATGCAAAGGGAGTTTGTGAAGCTCTGTTGCAAGTTTTTACAACTTTTTCTATTCCAAGGATCATCAGTTCTGATTGTGGTACCAACTTTACCAGTCGTTTGACGAAAGAATTCTTGCGGCGAATGGGTTGTAGTCCCAGATTTAATACCCCTGGACATCCTGAGGCAGCTGGATTGGTTGAAAGATGCAACCAAAGCTTGAAAACCATGATCTTTAAGCTTGCTCAATCTGATCCTCGTGGATGGCACCAATTGTTACCGTTTGTTCTGTGGAGCCTTAGAGAAAAACCTTCAGGCACGACTCATATTTCGCCATTCACTATGGTTTATGGAACTCTTCCTCGGGGTCCACTTAGTGTGTTGAAGGAATCGTGGGCTGGCGAACGAAAAGTACCTCTTAACTTAGGTAAATCACCCGAAGAGTATCTCCAATCACTGAAGGAAAACCTCGAATTCGCGAAGGTTTATGCAGATTACTATAGTGATATAGAAACAAAGCGGTATGCAGATTATTATAACTTGCGTAGTACTGACAGAAAATACGAAGTTGGAGATAAAGTAGCAGTATTAGCACCAGATTTTGGTAGTTCTAAATTTTATAGTCGATGGCAAGGACCTGCTACCGTAGTCAAGGTTAAATCCCCATATTCTTATATAGTAGAAATAGAGGGAAAACAAAGACATTTACACGCAAATAAGATCAAGCGATACCATGAACGACTCGAACAAGCGATGATCAATAGCTGTTCAGTAATTGTTGATCAAGATGAAGAATTTGGTATAGTAGGGTCAGGTTGTATTGAACCTGATCCAGGTAAGATCGCTACGATCAATGATATCCATCCTCCAACAACAAAGAAAGAAGTTAGAAAGGTTATGGGTTTTTTCAGTTACTTTCGAAATTTTATACCTGCTTTAGCTGAAAAAGCACGGGTAATAACTGATTTGACACGAGATAACATACCTACGAAGGTGCCTTGGGAGCAAAAGCATCAAGAAGCACTAGATAAGTTAAAGGATGATCTCAGTAAAGCTACACAGTTGCATACCATTGATTTCACTAAGGAATTTGGTTTAAGTGTTGACGCAAGTGCCACCGCGGTCGGGTGTTGCTTGTTTCAGTGGACCGAAGAAGGTCAAGAAAAACCAATTGCTTTTGCTAGCCTTAAACTTACAGATACACAGATGCATTGGTCTACAATTGAGAGAGAGGCTTTCGCAGTAATTTGGGCACTTAAACGATTCAAGTCATGGATATTCTTATCAAGGATAATCATTTATTCAGATCATAATCCTTTGTCTTATCTCACAGATGCAAGCCCTAAGAGTGCGAAACTGACTCGTTGGGCGTTAGCATTGCAAGAGTTTAACGTGGACTTTCGATATCGTCCTGGACGTCAGAACACGGTGGCTGATTTCCTCTCTCGGTTGTGACTCGGAGGGTGAAGGGGGGAAATAGCCCGACACACAAGGATCAAGCCCGCAAATTGTATAGATAAATTGACTAACTGATGTGTTTTGTTTTGGTTGTATATGCTGTATCGAGATGGAGTCTGGAGGCCCGGCTTGATCGTGATGACCCGTTCGAGATGGTGCTGAAGACGTGTCATCATCTGAGGGCGGAGGGAATGTCGCGGTCTACGCGGGTGCATGCATCAAGGGAAGAAAACCGACGCGTCAACAAGCTTGTTTACAACGCACGGAAAATTCTGCAACAAGCTGTCAACATTAATTCGGTGCATGCAACAAGGATATACGTGTTCAGTAGGACTTTCCAGGGAAAAGTACAGTGACGTCACAGAACGTTCTGGAATCCTGGAGAACTCTATATAAGATAGACCTGATGTACATTGGGGGCCTTTTGACGAAGATTTGTAAACGTTGAAACATTGATCGTATAACGTTCAATCGAGACCAGCCAACCTGTGTGCTGTCTACGATTGTGATATTTGATAGACGAGTTGACTTACTTTACACTTAATCGACTTTATTTTTAATTAAAGATCTTTTAATAGTTCCTTCGTTGGTTCGTCGTTGCGATCGAAGGAGTCGACCGCGACACGTAGAGTTAGTATATATATATTTGTTTCTTTAATTAAATTCATTTATTAATTAAACAAAGTTCGTCGTGAATCTTCTATAGAAAAGTTAGGCACGTTAAATAAAAGTGCAAGTAAAAGAACAAGCAATCGAGGGTCGACATCAACACACGGCAAACACACGACAGGGCGACCTCCGATTGCGACAGGCGGGAAGTGCCAGCGAGGACACCCTCCTTACTCCCAATCCACCCATCCTAATCGGAAGAGAGGCTTGAGACCACTGGTCGTCGTTCATCGTGACGTTAAGCATCCGGCCGACTCCTGCCCGTAGCAGCTCATCATAAACTCCCAGGAGCGGTTGATCGTGGCAGGGGGTGCTTCTCAATATGTGCATGAGCCTCGGCGATCCGAGGGAGCATCTGAGTATCAGCAGAGCACCCTGTCTGTCGATGTGTTGGAGTTTGTCGAGCGCCCTCCTGAGGTTGGCCACGCAGGTGTCGAGGGTAGAGGAGAGGGCCTCCGTTGATGAAAGCGGGGCCCCTAGGAGTGTGGCTGTTGATGGGCTCACGCGGACAAACTGCATCAGGGCGTTCTCGGCGCTGATCCCGGAGCCCGCGGTGATAAGTTCGCACTTGGCGCGGTTGAGCGAGAGGCCCAGGACTGAGCAACCTCTCTCGATTACATCCACGTCCGCTTCCACCCCGTCAGGACTGCCGCCCAAGGTGAGGTCGTCCAGATATCCGAAGGCCAGGGGAGATTCTAGCCTGGCCAGAATCGGCTGGAGTGGTAAGCAGAAAAGCAGGGGCCCGAGGGGATCCCCCTGCTGTGCGCCTTCTTGCGAGAGAATGGTGAATCGGCCGAATTGGAGGAACGAGGGCTCGGCGTAGGCTAGGTTGCAGTACGCGGCCAGTTCCGGAATAATCTCGGTGACCGATGCTAACATGCTGTCCCGGTGTAGGCTGTTGAATGCATTTGATAGGTCCAACTTGACTATTATAGATTCCGAGCTCATGTTGGCCAGAAAACGTCTGGTGGCGTGGATCGCCGCCTCGCAACCCCCGGGGACGCCCACTCCCAACTGTCTGGGGCACAGGTACGGTGTAATCCTCGGAATGGCGTGTGCGTTGGCGCATTTTGAGGCCAATCTGCGCCATACGTATCCAATTGCTATCGGTCTCAGGCCGCCAGAATTTTTACGCAAAGCAAAGAGCGTGCCACCGAACAGGACGGAGCGCATCTCCTGCGGGCAGGTGCCGGCGAGTAAAAGATTGACGAGCGCCGTCAGCGCCCCAAGCAAACCGGGCCCCGCATCTGGATCGCCCGTTAGTTCCGTCACGTGTTGGGGTCTTAGGCCGTCCGGACCCCCTGATGAACCCATCGGGAAGGAGCGAAGCATAGTCCGTATTTCCGTCTCGGTGGTCTGGAGAGGCGTCGAGGTCGGGCAGAGGGTGACTGGACGGTCGAGCGGTGGAGCCGGATGTTTCTGACGCAGAAGATCCAATGTTTCCTCGTTGATGGGTGCAGGAACGTCATCTGAGCAGATTATTCGGGCCGCCGCAGTGATGTTTCCGTCCTCCAGCTTTGCGGCTACCGCCGCAGCCAACGCCTCACCCGAGTTCAAGGTCGAAGGCTTGCGCTGATTGGAGGTTTCCTCGGGCGGCGAGGAGAGGGTCTCATCTATGCTTAGCCATCTGTCGTGGAAGCAGTCGACGCGTCTTTTGACCTGCTGTGTGAGGTTGCGGCGCCGGCCACCTCTCAATGGCACCTCCAAAATCCCAGCTCCGAAAACTAGTAGGCGTCGCCAATTATCAAGTTTCTGTGGGTCCAGTAGGATGGATTCGATGATTTCGGTGAGGAGGCGGCCAACGCACGACCTGGCACCTCTGGGTATATGCCTGAGCAAGCCCCTCGGAAGGTTAGGATGTCCTGTTGTTCTCGTGGCCTCTGGTGCATCGGGCAATGGAGCACACGATGGTTTTGCAGCTATGTGTATTCTCTTAGTGGTGAGATTAGGTTCGTCCGCTGACAGCCCCGGTGAGGGAGCGATCTGTCCGCTCGCGGTGGAAATGGATTGCGTTGCGGACGCAGGTTTTGTAGGGCCGAACGCGGGGGGTTGGTCAGAGCCCGGACACGGGGCGGATCGAGGACCGTGCCGATGAATCGATCCATCAGAGGAATGAGTCTTAAAGGATAACCAACACACCCTGCAAACGCCCTTCCCTTTACATGGTTTTTGACTCATTCGCGATTACGTGAGATTTATCGGTTTTCGGATTGTTTACAGTTACGCCGCCATTCAAAGGACAATGCGTTGCCATTAGCGACTATGACGTCGCCGGCCTTTAAAAATGGCAGATGGACATTTGAAACGGCTGACTATCGTTGTTGATGGAAAATAAAGTTTGTCAAACCTAATGTGTCGTGTTCTGGGCGGATAAACCTCAACAAATAGTATCCTCTGAGTCACGAGTCTTAATTCTTTGAGAATGTATGAAAATCCAGTTCTAACAATTTAGAAAACCGTAGTTTTTTGGTTAGAATAGCGAGACGTTTAAATGTTCCAACCTACAACGACCGCTGATCTTTGGATTATTATTATTATTATTATCATTATCATTACCATTACCATTATCATTATCATTATCATTATCATTATTATTATTATTATTATTATTATTATTATTATTATTATTATTAAGAAGAAAATCAGGCCCTTAAGCTAGCCTAAAAGGCAGCCATGTCCATGAAGTGTTGCCAACTTCATTTCCTCAACCTCGGTATATAAGGGCGAGTGGTCAGTCCTTCCCCTCACCGACTGATCTTCCCATCGACGGTGTACTGTCAGTGTACTCGTTATAGCTGAGTTGGCTAGAGGATGCAGGTGGAGCAGAAGTCTCGAAAGAAACCGTAATCGTAAACTCAAAAACTTTAATGCACCAAGAGCGAAGTGCAAAAAAAGCACAAGCTTCTCCACGAGCACTGAATATTAAATATTAAATCAGGTAGACAAAGGATTCTTGGTCTGAAATAATGAACAAAGTATATGTCCACTGTTTGGAGAAGGTGTTCATCATTATAGCTTTCAGGCAGGCTCTATATAAATTTACCTAGACTCTTAAGGGATGTATACTATCACCATACCTATTCATTCTATATGCAGAAAGGATAATGAGGGAGGCAGGTTTTGATGATGAGGCGGAGGGTGTGAGGATAGCTGGAAGGATAGTGAACAATTTAAGGTATGCGGACGACACAACACTGCTGGCGGAAAAAAAGGAGAAACTGAAGGATAACATCAGAAGGCTAAAATGTGCTAGCGAGAAAGCAGGAATGTACTTTAATATAAAAAAGACGAAGATAATGACCACTGAGAAATGGAGTTATTTTGAGGTAGATGGAGAGGAGATAGAGGTGGTATCAAGCTTCTGTTTCTTGGGGGCCATGATGGAGAGTGAAGGTGGATGCGAACGAGAAATACGACGGAGAATTACATTGGGGAAGACGGCAACGCAGGGACTGGAAAAAATATGGAAGGACAAATCAGTGAGTTTGGGAACGAAGACAAGAATTGTTAAAGCAATGATCTTACCAGTGGTGCTTTACGGATGCGAAACATGGACAAAAACCAAGGCATTGGAGAAGAAAATTGAGGCATGTGAAATGTGGATCTGGAGGAAAATGTTGAGGGTTTCTTGGACTGAGAAGAGAACTAACGAGGATATCCTGGAAGAAATAGGACACTGGAGAGGGAGTTTGACGTTGGGGCAGAGAGCGTCCAGGCAGAAGATGTCATACTTTGGACACGTGATGCGTGCAGATGGGCTGGAAAAGGAGATGATGTTGGCGTGTGGGGAGGGCAGAAGGAGGAGAGGACGACCAAGGAGGAGATGGATGGACGAGATACAGGAGGCATTGAAGATGAACATCTCGGAGCTGAGAGAGGCAACGAGAAATCGGAGCACATGGAGAAGGTTGACCATGACAGTCGCTAGGATTCAACGAATCGACAGCACAAGGTGACAAGGTGAGACTCTTAAGAACTGCCGTACTCGACTGGTGCCAGTCCAAAGCCTCGATAGAGGAGGAGGATAACGTTAATACATCTGTTATGAAGCAGCGTCGTTAAACAAATTCTATACAATTTGGAATGACGAATTGTGACGATTCATATCATGATCATAATCATGATGGCGATGATTATGAATTTATGATGAATAGACAGACAGGCGAACTGAACATACAGAATTTGAAAGCTTTAGTCTGTCCAACCTGCTAGATAAGATTAGCCTACCGCATTGTCATCCGCTTTTGGTCCCTTGTTGTGTTTTCCTAGTTTTCGAAATTCTTCAGATAAACGTCTGAAGAAAATCCACGAACTGCATTCGGTTAAAAGTGCTTGAAGTTATAGGGCAGACATACCTGCCTTGTAATTGTAATTTTAATTTCTAAATGCTTATTTATATAGCGCCTCTTCAGGAAAACTCTCCCGAACTGGTTACATAAGAATGGCCTTGAGCCGCTTGCGAAATAGAGGCATGGAAAGCAGAAGAGGCTCATGGCGAAAATTGCATTGAAACCTGTTTCAGAATGAGGGGCCGACCACTGAGAAGCTTTCGTGCTTCATAGTGGAAGTACGTGACGGGGGAACAACCAGATTACCTTGTGTTACAGAACGAAGAGATTTACGACCATGCAGCTAATGATGGCACTGGAATACATATGTATATATAGTTCTCTGAGGTAGGATGGAGCATAATCTGTCAGGCAGCTATGCTTCAGCTTAGTGGTCTTAAACTCAATCCGTAACAGCGTTAGGTAGGCCTATATGACCATACTTCAGAATCCCACAAATTTGAGTTTAAAATGGTGTGAAATTGATTAACCTAAGAGAGATAGCGAAGTCCGCATAAATGGTATTACCATAGTCCACCCTAGTGTATATGCATGCATTCATGAGGTAGAACCAGCTCTGGCGGAGAGCGAGTGGTATCATGGGGAACTGGCGCAGTTGATATTGACATACTGCCTGGACATGCTAATCAGTAATGTAATAGGCACGTGCTATAGTGACGCATTATAATGGGTCTAAACGAATATCAGTTATTAAGTCTAACTTAAACGAGGGGAAAGAAGTCTACCTCATACGAGACTTCTGGGCGTCGGAGTCTTCATCAACCAGAGTCTCTTCATCCGATGTGTGAGGTTTGGAAGTTCTGCGAGTCCAGTAATTGTTGACGGTTCCAAGAAATCGATGCAGAAAAGAAGGATTCTGAACAGATCAATAATGCAGTTAGGTATATGGTTTGTACTGTATTCCAAATTTCTGTACATTGTATTTATTGTTATCTGCCGTTTGTACTCGGAACAATAGATGAATGGTTATGGTCATTGTCTAGTCTAATCTATTTAATCTAGTTATTTATATAGCGCCGTTATTATAAGGCATCAATCGATGGTCACTTCAATACGAAGTGTAGAAGCAGACCAAGAGCAGTCCATTGAGCTAGCCTGAGAGAGAGCCATGGGTATGTAGTGTTAACGACTTCATTTTCTTAGCCTCGGCATATGAGGGCGGGTGGCCAGTTCTCTCCCTCGTGTCCCATTTTCCCACCGACAGTGTACGGTCAGTGTCCTCAGTACAATAGCTGAGTTGGCTAATCTAATCTATTTCTGCCAAGCTTGCGGGGCGCAGGTGTGGCAGAAATCTCGAACCAAACTTCAGCCCTGACGGGGATTTGAACCTCCGACAGTCGAGCACGTTAACCACTAAACTAGCCCGCACCCCGTCGCTTCAAGTGTAATCAAGCCATAGCCAATTAGAGAAGCCATGTCGAAATCCGATGTCAGAGAAACCAGAAGTCAAGCTACGGAGGGTAAGAAAGCTGAAGCAGACGAGTTTTAAGTTTAGTTCTGAATGATTCATTCATTCGAGGATTTACATAGCGCCCCTTCAAAGGAACTTCTCAGAGGCGCTAATGATATTAATGAATCGACAGAACGTACATAACTGCATGGGCAGTGAATGGTTAATCGACGAATGGTTCACGGACAAATGGTTCACGACAAATGTTCATTACCTTTCACGATCTTCCAGCTTCTAGTTTCAATTTTACTATGACATGTTTTCATCGCTCAACCAATATAAATAATACGAAATAATTTCCGCTAAAACCCGGGTTTATGAAAATACAGCTCAAACTAGAAGCTGTAAGAGCAATGAAAATAGAGCTCAAACTAGAAGCTCGATGACGATGAAAATAGAGCTCAAATTAGAAGTTGGATGGCTGATGAAAATATAGCTCAAACTAGAAGCTGGATTATTGATGAATATAGAACTGAAACTAGAAGTTGGATTCTCGAAGGAAAACATAGCTCAAACTAGAAGCTGGAAGATCGTGAACCATTTGTCAGTGAACCATTTGTCGTGAACCATTTGTCAGTGAACCATTTGTCCGTGAACCATTTGTCGTGACAACGTTAATTCAAACGGAGCATTATCAATCTTACACAAACCTCTTTCTGGTTTTCTTCGTTCTGAAACACAACAACAAATACCCATCATTTAACACATTCGTTAACGTTGACATAATTAAAAGCCGAGTTATTAGAAAGTAATGACGTCTCCGTGTGTAGTGATAGCTGATGGCATTAAATTACCAGCTCTCGCAGGTCTAGCTGAAGATCTACACGTACCTCTACTTAGTATGTCTGGATAAACCGTCTGATACGACGCAGCGCTCGTGGTGCCCTGCGCTAGGTTTTGAGTAGTGCTTCAGAAATTTACAATGCAGAATACGAGAGGCGCTATATAAATGTCAAGGTTACTAATTAACGCACACGAAGAGGCCTGCACAACTAGATGACTTAGTATAGATATATATAAGGCGCTATATAAAATTCAGTTCAAGATAACTAACTAGGAAGTTATTCACTTACTGGAGGCTTAGAGAGAACGACGTAATCTTGTTTCGGTTGAATTTAGACAAATATATACGCAATATTTGACAATTAAACCAACCTCGAGACTGACAGAATTCTTGAGCTTGTAATGCTTCCAGTTTTGTGCTATCAACATTCCCGTGTAGATCTTTCCAACGGTCATCTTCCCGTAAGTTAACTCTATCAGAAAAGCATAAAACATCATCTGAAACCAGATAGGTTACTTCACTGCATACCATTTCAACTTGTCTTAGGATGCAACTGTTTATGTATATCAAATAGTCGTGTTAGGGCTTTAAAGAGTTTCTTTAAAAGCGCTCTATAAATGTACACAAAATAATGATTAGAAATAACTCGTTGCCTCTGCCTCTTCTTTCTGGTGCCCTTGGCAACCTGATTCGTACATCTCTGAACAGACCCCTCTGACACGACGCATAAATGGCGCCATTATAATTACTAACAGATGCGAGGGGTGACGATGCGAGAATTGGTACCCCCTATTTTCTAGATCATAGTTTCGCCTTTTGATGATGATATTATGAGACGGTAGACTTATGCTGATGATAGGATCGTAATAGTGGCTAGATTCCTTCTGAAAAACAGTTACCTTCTCTCGATGGAATGAGCATTGCTATTTGTGTCTTGGTTTGTAAAGGCCAAAGTAGTCGAATTATCCTCCGAAGCTCTCTATCTTTTCTATCCATTTCCTCAGCTACGAATAGATTTTAAGCCAGCGATCAGTTTTAGTAATCGAATCAGCTAACTTCGACAGCACATACAAGTATGTGTGTAAGTATGTGTGCATGCATGTAGTTATGCATGTATTTATGTTAGTGTGCATGTATGTACATATGTCCTGGTGAGTATATATCAATATGTTTGCATGCTTACACACATAGTTCGAGAATTCGTGACTTTCGGTTTTAAAATTCGTAAAAATTCGCGAATTTTTGGTCTATTTTAAAATTCGTAAAAATTCGTAAAAATTCGTTTTGCCATTGTTGCGCCTTTTTTTACATTGACAGTAGTGTTTTGCGAAAACGGCGTCAGCAACAAAACAAATATGATGACGATTGAAACTTATAACCCCGGGCAACGCCGGGTAAACCAGCTAGTTCAATATAAAAGTTTATTACGTAACGAGGTAAATTAGTCAAAATCTAATTTCTGACAGATGAAAGAACATGGACGGGAGTGGAAGTAGCCTCTGTAGTAATTTTATAGAAGAAGGAAAGGGTAATCCAAAATACAGTGTTGTTTTTGTGACAAGGAATTTGTTGGTTCTGCCCAAATTCAGGAGCATTTGCATGGCGAAAATACAGAAACCAGAGTTGAGTGGGAGCTGCAGTGGGCTGTTCCTGACTTAAAATCAGAGGACGATGAAGTACAACACACAGCTCGATGAACGTTGCCAACCCTTTTTAACAATGCCTGGTTGCAAGCTGTATAATTGACTGGTCACACTGGAGCTGGAGCCTGGGGGTTACTAGGCCTAGTGGTTTCTCGTTCTCATGACTGACACTCACAGTCACACACCCAACTTTGACAGAAATCGAAGTTCAAGACTCCAAGTAGAACAGTAACTGAATATCAGTACTATTGTGTTGCTAGTCAGCTATCTTTTATGGCTGATTGATTGCCTATGACATTGACATTTACTTGCTCAAAAAGTTCAAAAGTAAAGAAATAATAAAATTCGTTGCCATGCAAATAATTCTATTATTTTATTATTTTACGAATTTTAACGAATTTTAAAACGGCAGTTTTAAAATTCGTTAAAATTCGTGAATTTTAAAAATTCTTAAAATTCGTAAAATGCGAATTCTCAAACTATGCTTACACATATACATACATGCATACATACAAGTGTAGTGTAGTATAGTAGGCTATGTAAACTGCAGTGTAGTGTGTAGACCCATATTGGGAACAATGAGGCAGATTAAAAAAAAGACAGACAGACAGAAATACAGACAAGCAGACAGACAGATGCTTATAGGACCCGAGGAAGGGAGAAACCCCTAACTACTAGGCCTACACTCTGTGCTTCACCACGTAGGCCTATGGCAAATACCTTTGAACTTGTCCTGTTCACGCTACTTAGGCCATCGGTTGAAAATTCTGTATTTAAGATAGGCTGTTAAGCATTAAATCAGAGAGATTGCTTCCTGTCTTCTTTCTGTATGGAATGTTTTGGTAAAACATTCTCTACAACATCAGGTTCGTGTCTGTCACCCCGATTACGATTGCGATTACCCCGCAAGATTCGGGCAACCAAGCAACATTACACATACAATGTCATGCACACGTATACATACATACATACATACATACATACATACATACATACATACATACATACATACATGCATGCATACATACATACATACATACATACATACATACATACATGCATACATACAACATACTAACACCTACGTACACGTATACTACATACATAAATATATACATAGGCCTACTACAGGCATACGTACATACATACATACATAATACATACTCCAGTACTAAATCAGCCTGTTTGCTCCAGGACGTTTTATTGAGCAAAGGTTTAGGACGTTTAGGATGAAGAGAAATTGGTAACTCTACCTCGACCGACTTTGATTGCTAAGGATTCTCTAACGAGGGCGAACAGCGTCGTCTTAAAGTTAACCCTCCCTTGATCGTCAACAGGCATGTTCATTCGTATCAGTTTCTGTAAAAACAACGACACACACACACACAATTGCGTGAATATAATAGTACCTCAAAAGGCTTCACACAAGCAAATATCACGATTATGTATATAACAGTAACGGTAGTCAGTTAGGTAAATGCCGTGATCAATTGCGTACAGTTAGGAAAGACGAGATCTAGCCAATAACATGAGTAGAAAGTAGGCTTAAATAGCTTTGCAATTGACCAGGGAAAGTAAAAGGCAGAGATATGAGGAGGGAAGGAGAGGGAGGAAAGGAGGGGGACGGAATGGCCCGGGGTAGGGTAGGAGAATATATTTATTTAATGCATACATGTACATGCAGATGTAGGTAACAGATGCCTGCATATAGGTGTATGTATTTATATAATCCTATTATATATGTTAAGGCACATGTACAGTTAAGCCAGTATTTGAATGGCCTGTGTTGCTCTATGGATGAGGCATTAGTTTATTCACCCTATACGCGAGACGATTTGGACATTTTTTGCCAAATCCAACCGGAGGCTCGAGTTCCTTCAACATATCGTACATCTGGCTGTGGTGTATTTGGCCTCTGCAACAAAGAATCTCATATATATACACATATATATAATATATATTCTAGCCTATATATATATATATATGATACACCGCACATTGTTATGATATGAAAGTTGAAAACTTTTCTGCTCTTATTTTCTCATGTTTACGCTCTTCTGCCGTTTATCCTTTTGAAGATTTGGATTCGATCTAGTTTTCTGCAGTTTTGCCTAATCTTAGTTAGTGAAGTGTTACAATGCTGGTTTCATTCTACATTTTCCAATGCTCTCGGTACGTTGTTCTACTTCCTCAATTTTCGTTTTCATATTCATTTTCGTTTTGAGACAGCGAATTGTTGTTTCGGTTTTCGTTATCGCAGTTTTTCAAATTTTCCTTACGATTTTCACTCACTGTTTCCAGTGTTTCTCCAATTCTTTAGTAGCCTATTTGATTTTCATTTCTGTTTCTCTGTATAAAAGTATGTTTACCAAAACATTCTTAGGAATGCAGTGACCAAAGAGCTGGAATTCTTACGAGGCTGATGGATCATAGTTTGACCAAACTTGAAGATATTCTTCGAGATGGTGAGGTCCGAGGATAGATGAATCGCGTGTAAGATAATCAAAGTTATCCATAATAACCGCAATGAACAAGTTGAGCATCTACAGATCACAGAATGTAGACTGAACATATTGCATCTAAATAAACAACCTAATAACGACTATTAAATTAAGAAATTTTCATCATAATGAAACAAGCACAAGAGAACTTATGATGGCTAGGAATAGCAATTTTGATTGACAGAAATGTCTTTAAGACTTTAAGGCATATATCTATTAACTCCATGAGTACACATAAGCTTAATTGGTATCACAGAAAACACCGTATAAATGAATACCGGTATTTAAAATTAATTTTGCGTAATCTTCTATATTTTTGGCATAAAATAAAGCACCAATCAATTTACAAGTTATGTAAAAAAAATGCACGTATTTTGAGTGCTAAGGTCTAAATCCAAAAGATAAACGAGAAGTACATGTCATGGACATGTCATTAAATGAAAAAATCGTGCTCTTATAACATCAATATACCAACATGCCTGCAGCCAACATCGAGCCCATAGAGGACGCACATTCCCATATGGGATCCGTTCAGAGCTCATATGGGTCCTGCAGTATAATAATAATTATACCATGGAACACTCGCGGGGACCTGATCTGCCCATTTGTGAAGCTGGTTTTAAGTCTAACCTACCAAGAAGGCACTGAGGAATACGAACGAAACATAGTAAGCGATTGCCAGGTCCAGTCCACACGTGGGCGGCGGATTTACGTCGCTTGAGTAAGACAGAGGGTTACAAGGACTACCAGACATAGAGGACAACATGACGCCCTCCCAGCCGTCAAGCGTTGCACACCTACGAACAAAAAACCATCTAGGCCTACAGCTGGACTAAACAGTTTCACACATTAACATTTCAATGACCAAGGATAGAGGTAATGTATTCAACGGAATTACAAACACAAATATACGATGTAATTTGAGGTACTTAAATGGCTCACGTAATATTCTGGTGTTTTGTAAAGATGCCCTATTTAAATTTCTTAGACAGTCATATGCAAAGCACTGTTTAAATGTTCAACGAATGCGCTCTATAAAAGCCCAGATTCATAATACTGGATTAAAATTTCTTATACATACATGAATACATAGATACATACATACAGAAGACAGACACACATGTATACACATATACATTCAGACATGAATGCTTGGCAATGCTTCATTATGCTTGCATAATATATATATATATATATATATATATATATACATACGTACATACATGCATAATACATGTGATATACAAGATATGCCTACACAGTACATAGCACTTACGTAGTCCATATTTCCATCCATATATACATAATACAATACATGCATACATACACCAATGCATGATATATATATATACACATACGTACATACATGCATAATA
This sequence comes from Allolobophora icterica, assembly GCA_963556255.1. Taxonomy (NCBI): domain Eukaryota; kingdom Metazoa; phylum Annelida; class Clitellata; order Crassiclitellata; family Lumbricidae; genus Allolobophora; species Allolobophora icterica. The sequence continues at coordinate 34,263,154 of OY744610.1, read as the reverse complement.
CATGTGATATACAAGATATGCCTACACAGTACATAGCACTTACGTAGTCCATATTTCCATCCATATATACATAATACATAGACAAAAGGTGGGCATAGGTGATAAACATTCTGGCTGGACGACAGTGCTAAGTGGAGTGCCACAAGGATCAGTGCTTGGGCCACTGCTTTTCGTACTTTTTATTAATGACATAGACGATGGGATTTTATCTAAAATTTCTAAGTTTGCGGATGATACAAAACTATGTAGAGCAGTGGATGATGAAGAAGAAGCAGAGATACTGCGGGAAGATCTAAGAAGAATGTTCAGATGGTCACAAGACTGGCAAATGCTCTTCAATTTGGAAAAGTGCTCAGTGATGCATATGGGGAGGAGAAACAACGAGTTTTCATATGAAATGGGGGGCACGGTGTTGAAAGTGAGTGATGAAGAAAGAGACTTGGGAGTGATTATGCACAAGAGTGCAAAACCTTCAAGGCAATGTGCTGAAGCAGCAAAAAAGGCTAATTCAACTTTAGGTATGATAAAAAGGACAATAGTCACCAGAGACAAAGATATAATAATAAGGTTGTACAAATCACTGGTTAGGCCACAGTTGGAATACTGCATCCAGGTATGGAATCCATACCTGAAGCAGGACATGGAGAAGCTGGAGAAGGTACAAAGAAGAGCTACGAAGATGATTTGGGGCTACAAGGATCTGAGCTATGAAGAAAGGTTGAAAAGGTGTGGACTAACAACATTGGAGAAAAGGAGGAGCAGAGGAGATCTGATTGAAGCTTATAAGATTATCACTGGAAAGGAAGCACTGCAGTGGGAGAGGTTCTTTGAATTAGCACCGAACAAGGCAACTCGGGGACACAGGTATAAATTATTTAAGAGGCCGAAGGGAACATTAGGGCAGAAATTCTTTAGTGCAAGAGTTGTAGACCTGTGGAATGGTTTGGACGATAGTACTGTCTCAGTGGACACTATAACAGCTTTTAAGAAGAAGCTAGGAAAATTGGGCTATTAAGAGTTCGAGGTAAATTTGCAGTGGTTCTAACACAGACTACACGTCTTCTGAACCACTTAAAACCCTTGTTATGTTATGTTATGTTATGATACAGTATAATGTAATGTAACATGCCACATTGTAACATCGCGTGATGCGATGTAACGCTCTTAATTGTGATGCAAAAATGGAAATGAATTCAGGATTTAAAGCGTTGCTTAAGGAAAACTCGTCACTTTTTGTCTGGCTGTATACCTGAAGAGCAGCAAGAGGGCTTCTGCAAAGTTCTGGAAGTTATTATGACGATTGATTTCCGTATCAGAGTCTAAACCAATGTTCCCGAAGAGCTGTAATGTATCAAAAGAATATATAGCGCCGCTAAATACACGCATACTTTGTTGTGGACTAAATAAATGTAATTGTAATTGTAATGGAATTACAATTACGACTACGAAAGTGGTTGGGTTATTTGCGATGAGGCCAGGGGCGTCTACACCATTGAAACCTTGGAGCAAATGCTCCATCCAAGAAATAGGGGGGAGATCTGTCAGTGTGTGCCACCAGTTTAGGGGGGAAGGAACGGGAAGGGGGAAGAAAAGGGGAAAATGGACGTTGCTCCAATGACTTAGGGGGGATAGACGCCCCTGGATGAGGCCGTACTAATGCATGAACTGATGACTGACAGAATGCGTCGTGTAACCGATTAAAGAAAACTTTCATTATCTTTCCTATTCCTGCTTTTAACAGAAAATATCCAGCATTGCCAATCGACTTTACAGCTTACCTGCATTCCTATCACCGCATAGATGTAGAATAGCATCCCGATTAGAAGCAGTACGTATGGTAAGGCCTGTAAGGATGAACAATAGCGAAACAACTCTGCATTTTATTGGCTGCATGTGCATCGTTGGTAAATTTTATTTAGGTATTTACAAATATCTACAAATCGCTTAAATCTTTTTCTTCGGCCATGGCTGGGCTGGGAGGGGCTCTGAGTAGGTTACCTTGATGTGGTGCTATATAAATTCTCAAAATGAACGAATATCACATAGGCTTTTGATGCATAAATGTGCGAAATAACTCGGTTGGTCTATATCATTGGCTGTTTATTCACACCTTTGATAATGCTATTTAGGTTTTAAAATTGTTAACTTAATTCACGATAGATTCGTGGGCTATATAGTAGCCGAGTGGATAGAGTGGTGCTTCTAAGAAAATAAGAATGGTAAAACGAATTCTTAATCTCAGCATTCCTGGAATTCTGCTTCAGCTGTGACATAGCGAAGCTCTTCACAGCGAATTGAAGTCATTCGTTTATTGTAGGATTTCAAAGGGTGTCATGCTGTTTGCTCTCTGTGGGTGCGTTTGCTGTTCATTTGCTATTCACTGCTATTGATATTGTTATTTGTTTGCTATTCATTGTTATTACTACTCATATGCTATTCATTGATATTGATATTGCTATTCGTTTGCTATTCATTGTTTTTACTGCCCATTTGCTATTCATTGCTATTGATATTGCTATTCGCTTGCCATTCAGTGTTATCACTACTCATATGCTATTCATTGATATTGATATTGCTATTCGTTTGCTATTCATTGTTATTACTACTGATATGCTATTCATTGATATTGATATTGCTGTTCGTTTGCTATTCATTGTTATCACTACTCATTTACTACGCATTGCTATTGATATTCGTTTGGTATTCATTGCTATTACTAATCATTTGCTATTCATTGCTATTGATATTGCTATTCGCTTGCCATTCAGTGTTATCACTACTCATATGCTATTCATTGATATTGATATTGCTATTCGTTTGCTATTCATTGTTATTACTACTCATATGCTATTCATTGATATTGATATTGCTGTTCGTTTGCTATTCATTGTTATCACTACTCATTTACTACGCATTGCTATTGATATTCGTTTGGTATTCATTGCTATTACTAATCATTTGCTATTCATTGCTATTGTTATTGATATTCGTTTTGTTATGGATTAAAGTCCACCCATACAAGAATTCATGCCCTAATCCAGTATCATCCATCCAATTCTCGGCCTTCGAAAAAACTTTCTCGACCTCAGCGAAACCCACCTTAACCTTAGTAGGTCCCCTGCCTCCTCTCTGGTCTCTCTGGCAACCGGACTCGGATCTCAGCCGGACATCTCTTGATGACCCCTTTGACTTTACGCAGCGCTCGTGAATAATCTGACGTCATTTGCTCAGCTGTAGAGTAGTGTTTAGAAATTTGGAGTTTACGGTAACGATTATTCAGCTTGAATTTTTCTCTCATACCATGGGACCGCATTTCTGAAGAACTTTTACAGAGGCGTGTAAAGTAAGTAGTTTTCTTTAGCTATACCACTTCATGGCTCGCCTAGAACTAACACGAATCTTTACTCTCGACGCAACGCGGTCCATAGACTGTGTTATCTAGGAGCAGTCTTGTTGTCACAATCCAAGGAGAGGCTGTTGAGCAAGTAGAACAACTCGTCTATCTAGGAGGGCTAATAAACGCTGATGGCAGCAACGAAAAAGATATACAAAGAAGAATTGGACGCGTTTCACAAGCATTTGGAGTAATGAACAGGATATGGAGGAGCAAAGAATTAACAAAGAAAACAAAGGCTAAAGTATACGAGACAATGATACAACCCATTTTCCTATGTGGATCGGAAACAATGCGAAAACAAGATGAAAGAAAAATTCTTACAGCTGAAATGAGCTGGTTGAGGAAGATCGCAGGAATTTCAAGACTGCAGAAAATAAGAAACGATGACATAAGCCAATCATTAGGCATCAAAACAACTCTGCTAGACAAAGTCATTCAACGAAGACTCCGATGGTTTGGACATGTAGAGAGAATGCCAGTTGACCGAATCCCACACAGTGCACTACATGCAAGATTCGAAGGGAAAAGACACAAAGGCAGACCAAGGCTACGCTGGATAGATAATATAACTGAGGACATAACATCACTTGGACTAACATTAAGGGGGCAATAGACTTGACAAATGACCGAGGACAATGGAGATCATTTATTCATACCCATCGCCGCCAAATGGCTGGCGTCAGGAACTGATGATGATGATGATGATGATGATGATGATGATGATGATGATGATGATGATGATGATGATGATGATGATGATGATGAAGATGATGATGATGATGATGAAGATGATGATGATGATGATGATGTGATGATGAAGATGATGATGATGATGATGATGATGATGATGATGATGATGATGATGAGTCTTGTTGTCAAGACCTTAAACCTCAAGACCAAGACCAAGACTTTGAACCTCAAGACCAAGACCAAGACTTTGAACCTCAAGACCAAGACCAAGAATTTGAAACTCAAGACCAAGACCGAGACCAAGACCCAAAAATCGCAATCATATCCAGACTGTTATTCCTTACTAAAAATTGTCAAGTCGGACTTTCTCTATTTTAATGAAAACATGAGTTTTTTCTTTTATTCAAGCAAACTACTCTAAATGCAGACTGCAGAGAATTCCGAATTCGTATTTTAAAAAGTTCTTCATGCGAAATGTTATTCCAAATGCCTGTTGCATTTTATAATTCGCTCAGAATTTTCTGACCAAGACGTGACCTGTGGGGCCTCATAAAGTTTCTGTTATGTAAAAGAATACGTTCTACTGGTGTTGAAATCGCTGGCACACACAGCAGCTTTTCAGGCACTGTATGTATATCTACAACTCGTGAGTCTGTTTTGAAATCATTCCATGATAAATAACCGGAAGTCAAAATAATTGTCCAAAACGATAGTAAAGCCTCATTCACACCGTGTAAATACTAAAGTAATAACTGTATGAGTAATTATTGGATACATTTTTTTAAATTCTTGCGTTTTGTTAAATGACTGTTGATATTGACAAAGTCTTGGTCTTGGTCTTGCAAGACCAAGACCAAGACTTTGAACCTCAAGACCAAGATCAAGACCAAGACTTTTGGTCTCAAGACAAGACCCAGACTTTTGGTCTCAAGACCAAGACTTTTAAAAACGAGCTCGAGTGCACTCGAGACCAAGACTTTGGTCTCGAGGACAACAAAACTGTCTAGGAGGAGTGGCGGTTGGGTTTTTTGCGAGAACCTCCCCGTGGTAAGTCTTTCGGTTAGCTACACATTCTGTGCTTAGGCCTACCGATGAACTGTTTATGTAAATTATATAGGATAATGTAGGCAGCGAATTTTGAGGCATTTCAAGGTGCTATATTATGTGTCTAGACAACTAATTGGTAATCGTAAACTCCAAATTCCTAAAGCGCCAATGTCACCTAATCACTGTTAATCTGTTACCAAAATCTTTAAATTCATTTGTCATGGCATAACTGACTAATGTTCCAGGTTGCGGTGTCTCAATCTGTTTTTGTTTATCAATAAACGAATATATATATATATATTTGTATATATATATACTTTACGAAGATAATCATTGGTTTAAGAAAACTAAAATTCAGCTTAAGCATTCGTTTCAAACAAATACGACATTTCTATTATAGCGCCAAAATAAAATGTTCTTTGTCTCACGTTTAGTGATTGCACGAACGTCCACAGAAGAATCCGTATAGATCGGCTCTGACGAATAATTTTAATCAATCTCGTTGCTCGAAACAGCCTCAGGAAACTCATGTTTATGGAAGTGATCTACAATATTTACAGTTAGCATAAATTACATGGTGCAGAGTAAAATTGCTGCTAGTCATCAAAATAAGATCTTATATTATTAACTGCATGGCGGTAATGCTTAGACGCGAGAAACTTTCCTTTTCCATCTGGGTCTCACAATTTCACTTCTCTATTCTAAAACATGGAGCGCAGGACCTACTGATTGTAATTGCAATTAGCAACTTCTATCGCGCTGGTGTCTAATGCACAAGGCATGAACCAATGGCACTGCAAAACCAAGCCGCGATCAGGTCAATATCCAGATCAGTCCACTAAGTCTGTTGTGGATAAACAATTTCAGAAAGGTAAGTCTTAAGCTGAGAACGAATCGACAGAAGCGATTAAGCAGAACGACCAGGTACATGAAAAAAGACATGGCTATTGATAGATAAAATCTATTTGAGCAAAGTTTGAGCATTTAAATCCCCCACATGGCTATTGATCAAATGGGAGTTTGACTGAAAGTTACAGAACATTAAAATTTATAAATATGTATATGATGCATGCCTGCAAGGCCAGAATTTGGTATACCTACCAGCATGTCCGCTATGCTTCCAGCAACCGTTATGAAGTCAAAGATGTTCCATGGCTGTCTGAAGTAGTCCTGAATAAACAAATTACGTCAATCATGGCCTCAACATCAAAGCAAGCATAAAAACAGTTCTCTGCCAACCTGCCCATATAGGAACCACATGGGATTAATATTCCCATTTAGGACCCGTACAGGACCAATATGTGTTGCATCAAATGTTTACGGGCACGCTGGTAGGGCAATCAAATACATTACATATAGGCCTATCATGCAATAATCTGTTAAGCTAAGCAAACCTTTGGGAGTTATTAAAAGAAGCTATGTTAAGTGTTATAATACATATTATACACAATAAATCTACGCATAAGAATTCGTATATGAAAAAATTACGCATGAAAAATCACAGTGAACCTTCAATCTTTGAATTCATGTGTCAGTTGACTACATTGACACTAAAGCTTACCTTAAACCAAACAGGCTATTTCTGGTTTAAGTAGTAAAATTCTCAATCACGAACAGATTATATATATATATATTTTATATATATATATATTGTGGCGGAAATCAACCTCCTTCTCGCCGGGATATCTATATACCGTAAACTTCCAAGGCCAGCCGAGTGGTTAAGAAGGCCCGGGACGTGTACGCGTAGATAAGGCCTCCGATGTCGTCGAAGGACTTAACGAGTTTACTTATAACCGATCGACTCAACAAATGACAAGACCGAAGAACGATTGAAGACTTTTCTTATATCCACGAAAACCACGATTTATTAAACATTTCCATACAATTGTAATTCCAATAAACTCTGCTGCTATCGCTATAATCGCCCGAGATACCTTAGCGAGGAACAAGGCTTCGCTTCTTCAGCCCCTAACCGGTCTTTTCTCTCCAGATGCCCCACCGGAGAACAAGAGCTCCGCTCCAAGGTTTTTCTTACGCAACTCCCTTCATGAAAGCACGGGGCCCCTTTTATACTAGTTAGGAGGCCTCACAGAGGCACGAGGCCTCACAGGGGCACAGGGCCCCGCAGGGGCATCAGGGCCTCAGGCACAAGGCGTCACTGAGGCACGAGGCCTCACAGGGGCACAGGACCTCAAGCACTCGTTGACCCACTCCAAAACCCCTGTACTTAGTTACCTCTCGCTTCTATAGCGCCCAACATGTATTACAATCCATCCATGTCCGCTACAATATATATATATATACATATATATATATCCAGTCTTCTGTCATACCATAAAGAATAGTGAAGATTGAGTGAGCTAGGGGACAGCGAAAATGTTGCGAGTATCTTCTCTTACCAAGAACCCAAATCCCAACAGTTTAAGAATGACCTCCAGTCCGAAAATGCCTGTGAATACGATGTTCATGTAGAATAAAGCAGTTTGATACAGCGGTGGCTGGTTGTAAAACTACAAGAAATCAAGAAATGCTTCATCTATTAATGAGTGTTCTTGAAATACTAGACTAACACTATAGCGAATTATCATTGCACGTATGGTCTATCAGTGGTTCCCAAACTGTGGCCAGTGGGCCAAAAGTGGTCCGCCAGCTGTTTTTAGGTGGCCCGTTGAACCTTTCAAAATGCTGAAAATTTTCTGCCATTCTGTTTGAAATCTCATTTTTATTCCTTTAACGCCCGGTTGGCCCTTATGTATCTGAATTTTAATTCACAGCCGAACTAAAGCCCGACTCTCCACGCAACACACAATCTTTACGGGGATTTTTAGCATTTTCAGATGATAAGATCCGCCAACTGGAACAAACTCTATTGTAGTTTTTTCTACTTCACATACATTACGGTACTCAATTAAGTTGAAATGTTTAAGTAGAAACATGATTTGGTTTTGATACTTGGAGTGCTTTAACTTAATTTTATCTACCAAGGGACAATTAAGATATTATCAGACTTGTTGTCCTCGAGACCATGGTCTTGGTCTCGAGTGCATTCGAGTTAGTTTTTAAAAGTCTTGGTCTTGGTCTTGAGACCAAAAAGTCTTGGTCTTGGTCTTAAAGTTCAAAGTCTTGGTCTTTGTCTCGCAAGACCAATACCAAGACCGGCTGTCAATATGAACATTCATTTAACTAAACCCAAGAATTAAAAAATTTATCAAGCCTGTATGCATCATAGCCTACGACAAATACCAACGGTCGGATACAAGTCTTGTTGGTCAGGAAAACCCATCGGCAGCTGCAACTAAGTTATGTTATATCTGGAAGCCCTGCCGAGACTTTTTCTGAGCCAGACGGTCTGATAAACCATCGGAGGATTTAAAAAAGGCTCACGATTTGTACATTTAAAAGCTACTGTGTGTGCCACCGACTTCAGCACCTATGGAAAGTTTTTTCACATGGCGAAATTTTTATGAGGCCACACAAGGCACGTCTTGGTCAGGAAATTCCGAGCGAATTGGTTTTGATAAAATATAAAAGGCATTTGGAATGACATTTTGCATGAAGGACTTTCATAAATACGAATTCGGAATACTCTCCAGTCTGCATTTAAAGTTAATTTGCTTGAATAAAGTAAAAGACTGATGTTTGCATTAAAATAGCGAGTAGTCCGACTTGACAATTTTTTGTAAGGAAAAGAAGTCTTGACCTGAATGTGATTTTTTGGGTCTTGGTCTCGGTCTTGAGGTTCAAGGTCTTGGTCTTGGTCTCGAGGTTCAAAGTCTTGGTCTTGGTTTCGAGGTTCAAAGTCTTGGTCTTGGTCCTGAGGTTTAAGGTCTTGACACCAAGACTGGATATTATGTGGAATACAGATGCGTGGCCCGCCTGGAGTTAGGCCTACACAATGGCTTGTTTTGGCTCTTGGTGCATATTGTTTGGGAACCACTGGCCTAGTCAAGAAAAGGAGAGAATATTAACAGACGAAAGGATAGTTCATTCGTTTGAATTAACCACTTTGTTATTTAACATTTTGACGACGAGGGTGCAGTAAAAGCAACTGGAAACCAATGCAGCTCTTTGTTAAAGTGTTAAACATAGAAGATCTACTTGACATTTCACTATAATTAGCCTAAGCGTTTACATTTCGAACTAGGACCTATGTTCCACAGACGTTTGATGATGGTTGATGAGAAAATTATTTTCTATATATTATATATAGTCGGACAGCGTAGGGAGTTTTCTATTCCTGTCTTAAGTCAGCCGGATTGACAAATTGCATAGGGGGCATTCTGCGAACCGTGGCGATCTTCCTGCGCTACCGTACTGAGACACCGGTTCAGCATTCTATCGCTTTGTATTTCGCTTGGACCGTCCTCACAGAATAACTTTCCTTTGAAAATCGAACTCAATCATGCTCCCGAAGCAGCTCATTAAAAACTATTGGCTTATCTCAAGATTCGCTTATTTAGAACTCCTTAAATGCCGCATAAAAGTATTTGGATACATACAACATGCATACCATACTAATATACAGAACTGCATGTATAAACACGCATACATAGGGCACGCATACATACATACATACATACACATACATACATACTTCATTTATTCGGCCTCGGCTGGGTTATGGCGCTATATAAATCTCTTTTTTTTATTACATTCGTATATAGAACAACGGTGGCGATGCCTGGCGAAAAAATGCTGACAAGCAGCAGCAAGTGATTTCGCCCAACATGGACATTCTACCGCACCACTCAGAGACTATAGAGTTACTACCTTCATCATCAGCGCAATGGTGTTCAATATGACTACAAACATCATGACGTAGTCGTATGATTTTGACATGATCCATGACCATAGCAGATACCGAAACGACTTCTTGTTTTTCGGAGCATAAAAATTCAACGGTTTGGAGTTGATCACGAAATCAATGCAGTTTTTCTACAAGAAGTCCACATTTGAAATATAAATCTATGTTGTTAAAACAACTAAATTCAACATCATCGTAATTTATTCCTGATATGTGGCAACGTAAAATAAAATGTATACTTAAACTATTATTAAAAACAGCATGTCGACAGAGTCAGACAGGCGTCCTAATTCCTAAGGCTCTAGTTGGCATCCAAAGGGAAAAAATGAGAAATTGCATGGTGTTGTCAGAAGAAAGAGAGTAGTATATTTGGTAAAACACAGTAGCCTATGCCTCTGTTACCTGGTTTTTATCCAAGTCCAAGTCCTTAAGTTCTGCCTCTCCTTGTTCCTGGAATGTGACGACTATCAAGGCGACGAAAATGTTCAGGAAGAAAAACGGAAAAACCACAAAATATATGATGTAGAATATTGCCAGGTTGTTGTTGTAGCCTGGCTTAGGTCCGTGACCTTCGAAAGTGCTGTCCATTGAAAGTCGCAGCAACCTAGGAATGAAGTCATGAACCAGCAGACCAGTTATACGTTTAGAGTTGTAAGACCGCTTAATAATTATTATTTTTCCCTGGGTACAAATGATCACTCGAGATTCCAAACATTGGGGCAGCGTAGTTCTGGAACAGCTAGTCTAGTCTTTGCAGATGGTTATTGTTATTATTATTATTATTGTTATTATTATTATCTTTATTAATTCAAATCGACAAGCACACAGCAAGATCACATCAGAAAATGACAGTACAATCAAGATCATAATAATAATATGATCCCTCAGGTGGTCAAAACTATTCCGGAGATATTATAGTGTTATTATGGAACAGCTTCTCCCTCATCAAGATTATGTTGGGCAAAGGTTCCTCGACATGCAATTGCATTAAAGCGTTGAATGGTGACAGAGAGGCGTTGGAAGAGATAGCAAGTCTCTCTGGGTTCTCCGGTGATTAACGTTATTATTATTATTATTATTATTATTATTATTATTATTATCATTGTTATTGTCATAATTATTATATTTAACAATAATAATTATAATTATTATTATTATTATTATTATTATTATTATTATTATAATTATTATTATTATATTTATTAGCATAAGCATTATCCCTGCTAGATAGCCTTATTTAAAAAAAACAATATAAATTGAGGATATTTGAGACAAATATTAGTAGCTAATATTAACTTATTATTAGATGTACATAATTCTGTATAAACACGTTTAAGTTGCTGCATACCAAAATGCGTTTTGCAATTGGTTCCGATAAAGAATATTCTATTCTATTCTATTAAAAAATCGACATTATTATTATTGTTATTGTTTTTATTACGAATTTATTAAGCGCTACTATTATTATTATTAATATTCTTTATTGAGAAACCAAAAGCGAACCGCACATTGGTGAACAAGTATAGAAAAAATATAAAACATAGAAGTAATAAGAAGATAATAATATTAATAAGAAGATAATAATATGAATATTTGAAAAAAGCAGTGTAAATTTAACAAAATTAAATATTGCTAGGCTAATAACACTACATCAAAAGCATCACCATAGTAGAGAAATTTAAAACTAGAACTATTATCCAAAATGTCTGGCAGTTTTACTAATTAAACAACATCAAAAAGCATCCTAATAATAAAGCTTTTTCTAACCAGATTATCAGAATGGGGTAAAGTAAGATTGTGGCCTCTGGGGCGCAAGAGATATCCTGTTAATTTAATTTGAGGCAATAAATCATGAAGGACATGACCATTAAAGCTTCTTATGGCTAAGAAGAGACGGGTATCAGCTAGTAGTCAAGGAGCTAGCTCATGTTTCGTGAGCACTTCAATGTACCCTCAGTTTGACCTCACAGGGTTATTATAGGTCATCAAAGTGTGTCAAAAAAATTGGTCACATGATCCGCTTATTGATCGCTTAGCCGCCATATTGGATTCAAGATGGCGGAAATATGACTTTTTAAATCACTTGTATCTCGGCCACTTCTTATCCGATCTCGACGACTTCTTTGTTAAATTGTAGGTCTTGATAAGAGCTATCTTTTTGGTCTATATGTATTTTTGACTAATTATAGCCGTTTTTGAGAAATTTAGCAAAAACAATTTTTAAAAAAGTAAATTTTCTGTATTTCTTACTTTTTGCCACTGAAGGAGTAGAAAATGGGAAAATATTACTCTGACAAAATATAATCAGCATTTAATAAGCATTCAAATGGTACTATTGAAAGTAATATTATGTTGTGCCATTTTCTTCTAGGATTCAAAATTGATATCCAGTGCAGTGCCATTCGAGTAACCAAGCGTACCTTTAATATGCCTGTTCCACAGCTGTTTTCCATTCGATTTCGACGTTTTTTCTTTGAATTGTATGTCTTAATTAGAGCTATCTTTTTGGTCCTTGCATATATTTTGCTAATTATAGCCATTTTTGAGAAATTAAACAAAAACAATATTTTTAAACAAATTTTCTGTGTGTATTACACCAATTTTTCAATCTTTTTTGTTTTTTACATTAAGGTTCATATCAGTATTCAGGGCCCTAATGGAGAGGGTACATTTAAACAATGTTATGAAGAAGACACATGACACCTCTTGTGTTATCTGCCAAAAGAAGGGGGCAACAAGCTTCCCGCTTACAGTGAGAATATTTGTTGTGTTAATTGACCAATTATAGACATTTTCTGGGATTGGCAAACTGGTGAGAGATTCTGCTAAATGATTATGACTTATTCAAAACACTAATCTAAGCACCAATCGATGGCGCTGAGATCTTGTGAGTGAATTACCTGCTGTCGTGCCCATTTTGAACACATATATGGAACGGTTGTCAAGCCAAAAGACAGCTCTTACAATTAATTATACCGTTGCACAGTTTCACTTGTCAATATCCCAGATAGAATGCCCACAGGGAGTTCATATATAGAAACCATATTCCAATTTGGGACTCAAATAGAGCCCATACGTATCCCATTTAATGCCCATGAAAACGCTGGCAGGGAAATGACAGCGTTGTATGTATAAAATACTAAAAACAGAATAAAGGATTAGAGGAAGATTGTAAAATAAGAATAGCACCACGAGTCAGAAACTTTGCTTACACTGGCCATCCAGATCTCGTCTGAACCGTAAACAGTGTCAGCAATGCGGCGCCAACGTGGTCATAATGTAACTCTGAACGTTTCCATTCGCGCTGAACAGTAGCCGGTGGACTGTGACTGTAATCAATGAACTCTCCTCTGTAACGGAAAATCAACAAGTACTGAAGACTGCATGTAGTGGAATCCAGACTTTAAACCGTTTTTCCGGTTTTTATTTTTATTAAAAAATCTCGTTTTTCGTTTTTTTTTCGTCACGTTTTTCCCGTCTTTTTATTTTTTTATGTAACTTTATTTATTTATTTACTGTTTGTAATTATTTTGTTTAATATTATTTTTGTCTGATGTCCCTTACGTTATCTCCGTACTTTCAAGGCTTCAGCTAATTTACGTCACTGTTTAACGTCATCATTTGAGAAATAAATCAAATCAAATTTTTTCAAATCAAATCAAATTTATTCCTGCAACCAATCAACATAAACAGAAAAGTAACAGCAATAATATCTTTTCGTAGCTAGTTGGTTACAGAGGGGACCCAAATAATTACCAGGTGTAGTAAGAATGACGGAGGATAAGGCAAGCACATTAGGGGGAGCCAGCAAGGGTAAGTTAGTAATGGGGAGTAAGAGATAGAACGATAGGCAATAAAGCGAACTGTAGCGAGGAAGGATAGGTAAAAAAGGAACTGTAACGAGAACGGAGGGTAGCAGGATAACAATATGCATTGAAATATACATAATGTATTAACTAAAAAGAATAGCGAAACAAATACAATGAGAGAAACAAGATGAAACAAAAGGAAAACAACATCTTAACTAAACTGCATCTTAACTAAACTGCAGCTGCAGCAATCGTACCCGCGATGACCTTATAAATTTCCTTTTATGAGTAAGCGGCGTAGGTTTTTCTTAAAGATCAGCAGATTTGGTAAATCTCGAATTGATTGAGGGATCCGGTTCCATAACAAGACTCCAGTAAATTTAATAGAGAATAGCATTGTGTTGGTATGGGCAAAATTTCTATGATAAGAGTTCCGGTTTCTTGTAAAATGGGAGTGGATATTAGAAGAAGGGCAGAAAAAACCGTAAAATACAGATGGGAGCAAGTCGTGTGCATAGCAGAACATAAATTGGCCGGTTTGGTAAGTCCTAATCTGGTCAACCCTTAGCATGTGGAATTTTGAAAAAAGGTTATCCGTTTGGTGCCCATACGGAACTCCAGCCACAAGACGTATGGGACGTTTTTGGAGGATGACTAAACTATGAAGACGGGATTTATAGGTTGAGGCCCATACAATATTGCAGTAGGAGAGGTACGGGTATATAAGAGAAAAATAAACTGTTTTACGGACATAGGGAGGAAGTATGTAGGATATACGTGATAAGATTCCAATATTTTTTTAGACTTTAGAGGTAATACTTTTTATATGTTCAGACCAGGATAAATGCCGATCAACATAGACACCTAGGAATTTTGTCGAGCTAGCCTGAGTTAAAGGAATCCTGTCAATTGATAAGGTAGGCCATACAGGGGGACAGCTTTTCCTATGAGACTTAAACAGAATAAAGTTAGTTTTGTTAATGTTGAGTGTGAGCTTGTTTGCGCGAAACCAGGTCGTAATATGCAGCAATTCGGTATTAACAGTCTGAAAGAGGGATTCTAGCGAGCTGTGGGAGAAAAAAACGTTGGTGTCATCAGCAAAGAGGATAAAAAATAACTGGGAGGAAACATTGGGAAGGTCGTTTATGTATAAAAGGAATAACAGAGGGCCAAGATTAGAGGCTTGTGGAACGCCAAAACTAATTTTAAGTCTGGAAGAAGATGTACCGTTGCAATTAACTAGTTGGAGACGATTCTTAAAGTAACTTTCAAACCATTTTAGTTGGGTGCCACGTATGCCATAGGAGTGCAATTTTTTTATCAAGATTCCATGGTCTACTGTATCGAATGCCTTGGCGAGGTCAACGAAGATACCCAGTGAGTATTGATTATTTTCTATGGCTTGGGAGATCTTGTCTTGCATAGTAAGGAGAGGCATAAAAGTGGAGTGACCGGGCTGAAAACCATGCTGCGAATGAAAGAGAATGTCATTTTTAGTGATAAATTTACTTAAGCGGTCGTACATCAGCTTTTCGTAGAATTTTGAAAACAAGGGGAGGACAGAGATAGGTCGGTAGTTACAAAATTTCCTCTTTTTTCCCTCTTTTAAAAACAGGAACAACCTTGGCGGTTTTTAAAGCTTCTGGAAAGATGCCCAAGTTAAAAGAACAATTGATTATCTCAGATAACGGACGTGCTATAGGGTCAAGGCAAGGGATCGCGATGTAAGGGTCAATGTCATCAACCCCTTTGCTATGCTATAGACTCTAGTATAGAGGAATAGAGTGGCCTAAGCTAAGGATTTCTTCGGGGGAGGTTTCACAAAGACCGAAGGAATTTGGCAAGGGGGCTGGCATATAACTTTCGAAGGATTTGGGGGATGCAGGAATTTTCCGGCCAATGACCTTGCTATTCCTGTGAAGTAGCTGTTGAATTTGTTGGCCATCAACTCGGGATTAGTGATCTTCTCATTATTTACAGATAAGGCTTCAATACTAGTTTCAAAAACCCCCGACCCCTGTGAGTGAGCGAATCAGTCCCCAAGTTCTTTTGAGGTTAGTACTGTATTTACAAAATTCAGTCGCATAGTAGCATTTTTCAGCTTTGATTCTAACAGATTTGAACTTATTTCTATATATCATAAAACTACTTTTATTAGCTGCAGTGGGGTTTTTAAAATATTTTTTGTACAAGGAGGATTTTTTTGGACTGATTTTAAGAGACCTCTGGTCATCCAGGGTTGAGTAAGGGTCGGCTTGTTGCGAGAGGACCTATGGGTGAGGGGAAGGACCTATCGTAAGCTTCCTTATAGAGAGAAAGGAAAGAGTCGCACGCATTGTTAGGGTCGCCTCTCAGACAGGCGTCAGTGACAACAGACCAGTCAGTCAGGGCGAGGGTCTGAAGGCGGCTAAACTAATATCGTTGATAATTCGGAAGTCCTCAGCAATGGATTTAGTCAGTTGAGTAGCGGGATAATTAAATCGGGATAGCACAGGAAGATGGTCGGAGATGTCTGAGGTGACTATGAAAGAATCAATAAGGGTAGGCCAGGTGTTAGTGAAGACATTGTCGATGAGAGTCGCGGAACCAGTAGTAATTCTAGTAGGCCTGGTGATAGTGGGTAGGAAATGGTGAGTTGTCATTAAATTTAAAAAAATCGGTGGTAGCTCTCTGTGCATTTACTTTTAAGAGATCAATATTGTAGTCCCCCAATAAGTGATAACAGTACGTCAATATTATTTTTCAGGATAACTGTGAGCAAATTCTCAAACTCGTTGGTAAATACATCTAGGTTAAGCCCTGGTGGCCTGTGGATGGTGCCCAAAAGGGTGGAGCCTTTCTCATGTTGCACTTATTATTATTATTACAAACATTTTTTACACGCGCAAAGTCACACAGAAATGCGAATCTGAGGCGCGGTTAGTCAGCCGCCAGGTGAAGAGCAATTAGATATCCATATGTTTGAAAGCCAGTGAGAAGTAATGAGTTTTGAGGCGTTTCTTGAAGGAAGAAAATAAGAGGTCGAGCAATGGATAAGCATTGGTAGTCGGTTCCATTCCTTGGGGGCTGCAACACGAAATGCACGAGAGCCCATGGCAGTGCTGCATCTAGGCTCAACCAAAAGACCCATAACCGAAGACCGTAGACTGCGTGGCGGAATGTAAGGAGAGAGTAGTGGTTGAAGGTAGGTAGGAGTGCACATTGTGAGGGTTTTAAATGTCAAGCAGGCCAGTTTAAATCTAATTCTGAATTTTACAGGAATCCAATGCAGCTGATGGAGCAGAGTTAATGAGTTTGAACGGGAAGATGCACGCAACACCACGCGAGCCAGAGAATTTTGGATGCGTTGAAGCCTGTTGACTTGAAGATCTGAAATGCCTGCAAACACAGAGGTGGCATAATCGAGGCGAGAGCAGACAAGAGAACAGGCTATGTATGGTGTGGGACATGTCTTTGGTAAGAGCAGATCTTATGTGACGAATTGCCCTGATATGATAGAAACAAGATTTGCAGAGGCTTGTTATGTGAGATTGGAATGTGAGATTACTGTCCAAAGTGACCCCAAGTGTTTTGATAGTCCTTGATACCGGAACGACAGTGCCAGCAAGGTCAACGCTAGAATGAGAAGGGAAAGACCGGAGTCGCTGGCGTGAGCCAAACATGATTGCCTCAGATTTATCTGGGTTTATAGCAAGACCATTGAAGCAGAACCAAGCATGCACTGAAGAGAGGCACTCTTCTAGTATTACTTTACCGGACTGATCCGTTGGCGACAGAGCGATAAAAAGCTGAGTGTCATCAGCATACTGCTGTAACTGGACTCCAAAGTGATTGGCTATGCGACTGATTGGTGATGTAAAGATGGTAAATAATAGGGGACCGATTACAGAACCCTGAGGGACACCAGCAGTGCAGAGAGAAGGATCCGATCGAGCAGTACCGATACCCACTTGTTGAGACCGATTGCAGAGGTAGGAAGCTAACCAATTTAACGCAGTCCCAGAGACACCGAAGCTTTTGCTGAGTATAGAGAGTAGAAGCTGGTGGTCGACAGTGTCGAAAGCAGCAATAAAGAGTCCCTCATAAGAGACCTCTGGTCATCCAGGGTTGAGCACAGTACAAGAAATAAATAAATAGCACAGTACAAGAAATAAAATGTATAAAAGTTATTTCTGAGTTATACAAAATGTCAAAAGAAAAGTGTGCAGAATGGATTCACGTTATTTTGATAAACGGGAAGACAAAAACTCAGCAATGGCTAAATTTAAATGCATTTACTGCGAGAAAGTTTTTTAAAAATTAAATTGCAGTACAAGATATAACAAAGTCAAATCATTTTATTTTTTCGTTTTCGTTTTTCTTTCTTTGAAAAAACGACAATTTTTTTACGTTTTTTTAATTTAGTTTCTTGCGTCTCTAACAACTAATCAAGGCAGAAAGCCAGTGGAGAGTGTCCCAAATGAAGACAGATATGTGAGTAAACCTCGGAAGACCACCAATAGGGCGGGCAGCGGTGTTATGCATTGACCGAAGCTTGGAAAGGTTTAGTGAAGACAGACCAGCACAGATGGAGTTGCCAAAGTCAACCTTAATATGATACCAGCGCATGGACGAGAGTAGTGTGAGGTGAGAGCGAGTGATGTCACAGTCATTAATATGACTTAATCAACACTGGATACCAACTTACTTGCAAACGCTTTCAGTTTCCTTAGAAAAGTCATTGCAGAAGTTGAAGGTTCCTTTGAACAGCTGAACTCCAATTGCAGCGAAGATGAGTTGAAAGAGAAGATAAATTACCATGATGACTAAGACGTTCTTCACGGCAGTCACCAAACAATCAAACACAGCCTGAACACAGTTGGAGAAATATATTACAGTATAATCTGCATCGCACTCTATTGTAGGCCTATTATGAGGAATTAAACAATTTTTATTAATGACTTCCAATCTACTTTTAGACTACTCATATATAAAACATTACTATATATATATAGGCCTATATAGTAATATTTTATATATATATATATATACGAAAATTCAGATGTCTAAGTTTATTCTTTAGGGTTTCTATTTTGAATAGTTTTCCTACAAAATCGATCTGTGCTAAAAAAACGCACCTACCTTCTTATGACTTAATACGCGTAGTAGGTCGCAATTCCATAAACTGCACTCTGATTTCATGTCAAACTATATTTTCTTTATTCGACATTTTTGGGGATCACTAAACGAGGAACGAATATAAGGCTGATATTTTCGATGACATTTAACAGCTACCCAAATGCACTCTGATTCAGTGCATAGCCTATTTTAAGGAATTTAGACTACTGGGACAAAATTTTGGAACTCGTCTCTGAAAAACTTTCATCACCTTTTTTCTCGGAATTCATCTCCCAAAAAAAGTTGATGACCTTTTTTAGGAAGTCATCTCCCGAAAAAGTCACCTCCCGAAAACAATTCATGACCCTTTTTGGGAATTTCCTCATTTACTACTTGGGCAAATCTTGAATCTGTTGCAACGTTTTGTCCCACTACTTATACTTTAACCATACATTGCCTGGGACGAATCACCGTAACTACTGGGACAAATCCTAACACTACTGGGACATTTGTCCCACTAGTTATACAGTTAAAATATGCCCTGCTCTGATTCCATTGAGACTCAACGCAAGAATAAGGAAACATGTTATATTTCGAGTAGATCACCGTTTTCTGCACAGTTGTCTATTCGGTAGAATGCTGGGTTTAAAACTGCTGATCAGACTCCGCTGGGTTTGAGCCTGCTGATCAGACTCCGTGCAACAACTCTATAGACACGTTCGTTCGCGCGCACTTGACTCGCACCTGATTCAGACACACTGACCTAGCGCACGTAAGAGATAAATTAAATGAGCATAATATAATAAATAAATATTGATGTGATAATAGACCTTGAGTTTCGGTATTCTCCGGATGCTCTTCAGAGGACGAAGCACCCTCAGGACTCTGAGAGATTTTATCGTTCCAAGGTTTTTCTTGGCCGAGTCGCTATCACTGTTACGAATATAAATGATACAACAGCGAACGGTTACGGCAAACCAATCGAGCCCAAGTGAATCTGATTGACAGACCTAATCGGAAACTTTGTTGAAGAATGTGAAGTCACAGCTTTGATGTGACTTGTAAATTCTCTTTATCAAGAAAAATAACAGATGTATAGCTTGGCACCAGGCGCATGCTAAGTATTCTGATAGAAAACGGTTGTAATCAGTGAATTAAGACGAAGAAAGTCAAATGAAGTTAAATAAAAAGCACATTTAAATGAGGTGGAGACTTAGGGAAAAGGTAGCTCTAATACATGAGACGGTTCTACGTATTTTGCGCAATCAGCCATTACAATAAAAGTACCAATTTCTTAGAAGATATTTCTGAAGAGTATAGTTACTTAAATTTTTAATTCAAGCATAATAGTGTTATACGTAAAATAAGCGGAACGCACGCACCCCTACACTAGTTGCTGCCAGGGGCGTCTATCCCCCCTAAGTCATTGGAGCAACTTCCAATTCCCCCTCTTCTTCCCCCTCCCCCTTCCTTCCCCCCTAAAATGGTGGCACACACACTGACAGATCCCCCTATTTCTTGGATGGAGCATTTGCTCCAAGGTTTCTATGGTGTAGACGCCTCTGGTTGCTGCCTACACTGTATATTAACTATAGCTACTTACCATTATCTGCACGCTTACCTTAAACGTTAACTTAATTTTACACAGAATTGCAGTAGAATGCAACTCACATGAAAATGAGGGTAGCAATCGCGCACAAGACGACGATCAGGTCTAGAATATTCCATGGATCTCTGCAGTAAGAACCCGGATGCATAACAAAACCAACATCCACGATCTGTTACAAACAAGCGTTCTTCAATAAGAGTAGACCTAAGCACGGTCGTTGCCTTCGTCTTCGCAATAGCAAATCTCAGAGAACTATTCAGTACTACGGTGTAAACCGTGTCATTGGTGAAGTTCATTAAGGCATGATTTTTTTGAGAAAATTTATCTCAAATGAAAACTAGTTTGAACAAAATGGCGTAGCTTCTTCCGCTCTGAAAATCGTATCCTAATATTATAAGAAGAAGCCAACACAACGTTTTATACTCTAACTCTGGGTAGGCCTAATTATTCTAATAGGCTTACATCAAAACGCAGTTGATTGTTCTGCAAGACCTAAAGGCCTAAACATAAACAGCAGCTCATTAGCCTAAATATAAAATCTTGTCCGAATAACACAGCTCAACAAGATGAAACCACTAGAATTGTCCCAGTATTTAAAGGTATTAGGCCCTGGCCTACCAGCTTTTGCATCCAATTGAGATATTTCTTAGATTTACACGTAGCTTATATTACACAGGACTTACTAAGGCTTAAAAATGGATTTATAGTCTACGAAAACAGACATCCCGATCATTGAACCCATACCATGCCATCAGTTCCATGGGCATTAGATGGGTTATATATATCGGCTCTCTACGGGATCCATTATGGGAATTCTACATAGGCCTACTCTATGTGGGCAGTCTGGCAGGGTAGCTTGCCCACGTTATGAAACTGTTGGCAGATGGTGGTCAGCCAAGGGCCCAATATGACGAATCTGTCTTTAAGAGATCCTATATGTTTCCCTGTATGTTAGCTTGCTCTTGTCGAGCTCTTTTTGTAAACCAAAGTGCGGTTAGCAATTGGTAGAATAAAGAATATACCCAGTCACTTACTTACATGCGATTACAATAATTAAAATTACAAATTGGACCCAACGAGCGTGGTTGCCATGGAAACTACCTTGAGCAACGATTCTACTGTGAAGATTGCTGTGAAGACGAAATCCAAATAGTTGAGAACGATGTTGCGGGGGGCATTCGGCTGAACGGGATCTTCGACGGCCAGCGATATGGTGCTGGCGCATAGCATGAACAGCATGAAGAAGTCAAAGAACCACAGGTTGACTGTGAAATGGGCGTAGATTCGGAAGCTAGAAACACACAGGAAAACGCACCACAAGGTAATAAGTAACAATGTAAACAATATTACGCAATATAAAACTCTTAATTATATGTCCAGCAAATGCTGAACAACACAGCCATTTAGCAACATTTTGAAAGGATTGAAAACTAAATGTAAAACTATATTATTTGTATATATATATATATATATATAACTAAATGTAAAACTATATATATATATTATATGCACTACATATTATGCATACATAGATGCACACACCAATACATGCATAGGCATCATGCGTATATATATATATATATATATATATATATATATATATATATATATATATATATATATATATATACCATTAATACCAGAAAGTCAGAGTAAAAGCTTAAAAACTTACGGATTTGTCGACTTAAATAAGAAGAGAGACCTGTAGCTGATAATTGGTTTCGGCGGGATCACGGAACCAGGTGTCGGCTCAACAACATTCGAATCTAATGACGAAATTTAAAAACAGAATCATGCAATCGTTTCTTATTAAGAACTTTGTGGATGAGCTTCTGCCGTTTTATATAGTCTATATGTTTTATATAGGCCCTAATCATTGCTTTGAATAGAAGGTAAAAGGACGAGGGAAAGACCTCGAATTTTTTTGATTGGATGATGAAGGACGGTTACAGCGAGCTGAAGGAGAGGGCTAAACAACGCGACGAATGCTGATGAGTCTCATAAATCTGATGAGTCTCGGTTGAATATATAAATCACCATGGGCGTCCACAGGAATGTTTTAGGGGGCGCAAAAAATTTTAGGGGACAAAAAAAATTTGGGGGTTGTCAAAATGACGCTTTTGCATGGAAAACATTTGCATAGATAAAAGTTTAAAATAAATTATGATTAAGGACTTTACCTAAATAATTAAGTGTTTCTTCGCATTGAAAATCGTGTTGGGGCTGTTGTAATAACCATAATAATCAAAAGATTTTATTTTTATGAAATATTTGCAAAATCCAGGGGGCGCAAATGCGCCTCCTTGCGCCCCTCCGGACGCCCATGTAAATCACTCTATTAATTGGAAATAAACTGACTTGATAGGCTAATGAAAAATATAAGTTTTCATATGATAGGAGATATAGATAGCGTGGTCGTGTCTTTCAAATATAGCAGCGTCAACACCTAGATAGAAAAATTCATTCCGACTATGCAGCATTTAGAATGAAAGCCTGTGGCTTGCTTATGAATTTAGGCTAAGAACTAAAGCTAACCAAACGATGCTCCTATTTCCGCCTGATCCTGATTACGAGCCATCGCTTGTAGACTGTTCCTTCTCGTTACAGGCGTTTCGACATCAATTACATTTGCCCTGCTCAGGTCTAAATTGCTTTCTTTCGGAATTTCCTCAACGGTCCTTCAAAAACAACGTTAACAACAACTTTATTTTAGATATTTCTCTTTGCATTTAATTCTTGACAGCGAAATTTCAAACAGTTTTAAAGCCACCGAGCATCCGCTATATAGATGCAATTGCAAACCAATAATTTAGAATTAACAGAGTACAAATGAAGTATATACACACATACATACATACATACATACATACATACATACATACATACATACATACATACATACATACATACATACATACATACATACATGCATACATACATACATACATACATACATACATACATACATACATACATACATATATACATACATACATATATACATACATACACGCAGACATGCACGCATACATACACATGCATAAATACTTATGCATAGTTCTATAATTATTTCTAAAAATGAACATACTTATCGATGGGCTTTTCAGAGCTGCTTGGTGATGGGGGGCAAATGGTGACCTGCGGAGGTTCTATGCCCCCAAACAGAACCGGGGACAGATTGTCTGATTCACTGGTTTTCATTCCGAAGTTTTCCAGACCCTGCTGGTCTGCCTGGAAAGAACCAACACATCGATAGGATGAGAAATAGCGATGCTGTAATAGTATTCCATTCCATAAATTTTTATAATGTAATAACTTGGGAAAACAGTTATAATTCGCAGCAGCTGATATTCTAAACTAATGTTATTGTACAAGTATATATATACATTTTCTAGCGTAGGGCCTAATGATAATCTCTATAAATATATATGTTTAGATATTCTATTCTAATATTATATATATATATATATATCTATATATATACACATATAAGCTAATGCTTCATGCAAACTAAACTCAATCGCATAATTTATTCAGTGGTCGACTTTTATAGTAAGTTAGTGTATATGGCCCTTACAATGATTAAGTCATTCAAGGACAATGGCTTAGCGCCATCAAGTAACTAAAGTAAATAAAATTTAACTAATAGGTTAAACAGCTGCTGCAGAACCTTAAGGGCGAGATTACAATTATGGGGCACGGTCGATAGTCATGGCTGCCAAAACGTGTGTTTAATTAAGATCTTGATAATTGTTGTCAACCCAATTCTTCCGTTGACAATCCTTCTGATTAAATCCTTGTTCTCTTCGTACTTAACGCCTATTTAACGTTCACCTTTTGAACACTAATTCTACGTATAAGTATAACCTGAATTAATCAGCAACACAGTTTAATATCTTTTCAGTTTAATAAGAAACAAACAGACAGAACTCAATTCGATTACAACTCAACTAGTCAGCCACACTACTACAGCGAACACACTCGAATTCAAACTTCTCTAGTCAGCATAATTCTTCGCGCCTCTTGACACACCTGTCTTCTGTGCGCATAAGCGAAATCTAATAATATACATATAGCGCGCCGCTGCCGATATCGGCCGGCCGCGCGTGTCACTAAGACTAAACGTTATACATCTATCATATATACATATACACGTGAAACTAAAGTAAGCGCACTAAATATATAGGCCAATATCTCGCACTGCAAGACTGTACACAAAACTCAGTTCACATTACCTCCTTCCTTTTTCTGGAATTGAGCAAATTAAATTTCAAAATTTGCGAAATTACCAAAATACATGAAACATATATATATATATCTAACTAATTAATGAACAGTCTTACGATTACTTATAACCTTGACAAACAATCAGCAATAACATTCAATCTGCCCTTCTTGTACTTCACCTCAACATCAAAAGTTTGTAAGGCTAACGCCCAACGCACAAGTTTAGCAGACTTAGACATTGACTCAGTCAAATATGTAAGAGGATTGTGATCAGTAAAAATGAAAATTTTTGATCCAATTATAATTTCTTTTAACTTGTTTAGAGCCCAAACAATAGCATAGGCTTCCTTTTCCACAGTAGCCCATCTCTTCTGGGTATCAGTTAATTTCTGACTGATAAATGACACAGGGCGTTCTATTCCCTTGTCGTCCATCTGTGTTAAAACAGCCCCAACTGCAAAGTCACTACTATCGCAGTATAAATTGAATGGTTTTCCCACTTCAAAAACATATAATACTACTTTGGATCGCACAGCCTCTTTAAGTATATCAAATGCTTGCTGATGTTCAACAGTCCAATCAATCTTATCAGAAACACGTTTACTAGTTAAATCAGATAGCGGTTTCGCAATCTGTGCAAAGTCCTTAATAAACTGTCTGTAATAATTAAAAAATCCAAGCAGTTGCTTAACTTGCTTCTTAGTTTCTGGGATCTTCAAATTAGTCAAACTTTCAATTCTGTCTGGATTCATCTTTATCTTACCAGACCCAACCACATGACCGATAAACCTTACCTCACTCTTACCAAATATGCATTTTTTCAAATTCAAAGTAACGTTATGCAATCTCATTTGCATCAAAAATGCATCTAGATGCTGCAAGTGAACTTTCCAACTGTCAGAATGCACAGCAATGTCATCAACATACGGTTCTGCAAAGTCACTTATAGGCTGTAAAACTAAATTTATCGCCTTAACAAAAGTTCGGCCTGAATTTATCATTCCAAAAGGAACACGAGTAAATTCATACAGTCCATTATGTGTTACAAAAGCTGTCTTCCATTGATCAGATTGTTTTACAGGACAAGTCCAATAAGCACTTCGACAGTCCAAAATAGAAATCACATTAGACTTTCCAACTTTGTTCAAAACGTCTCTGACAATCGGCATCGGATATTTACAATCCACTGTGAATGAGTTAATGTATCTGTAGTCACAGGCAAGTCTTAAAGATCCGTCTTTCTTTTTAACAATAACCAAAGGGCTTGCCATTCTGCTCGATGATGGTTTAATAATGTTTGTTTTTAACATTTCTTTGATCTGACGTTCCACTTCTGCTCGATAAATCAAAGGAATTCGGTATGCTGCAAATTCCTTTTCATGAAATCCTGGTTTTAGTTCAATTTCATGTTCGACCAATGTACATAATCCAGGTTTTTCTGAAAATCTGTCACAGTATTTGTTCAAAACTTTCAACAACTGTTCTTGCTGAGTTACTGTCAAATGGCTAATTTGTTCAGGATCGAGGTTAAGTGAATTCTTGTCATCTTGAACCTCATTCCTCATTGGTAATTCAACCACTGAACCAAAATCTTCATCTTCTTCAACAATTAGACCACAACTTAATGCTCGAGTAACATATTTTCTGATCTTGTTGGCGTGAATTATTTTTCGACCATTTTCACCCATATCGACTAAATAAGAGTACTTTGATCTTCGATGTATGATCGTACATGGACCATGCCATCGAGAAATAAGTTTGTTCGTTGACGTTGGATACAAAACTATGACTCTCTCACCAGCTTCAAATTCTTTGTGCTTTGCTCTCTTGTTATACTGATTCGTGTATTGTAATTGCTTTTCTCGAGAGTAGGATTCTGCAAACAATAATGCTTTCTCCATATTTTCTTTGAGTTCTTTCAAATACTTTTCTGGTTTAACTCCAACATGAGGTGGTAAGTTTATTTCTCTAGTCCAACTCTCTTTTAATATTGCCAATGGTCCTCTCGGAATTTTTCCATAGACAAGCATATATGGTGATACTCCAGTAGTTGCATTCGGCACTTCTCGTAATGCCCACACTGTGAAAGGAATTATCTTGTGCCATTTCCTCGGGTTGTCTATTATCACATGATGGATCATCTTTTTAAATGTCTGATTCCATCTTTCTACTAATCCAGCAGCCTCTGGGTGTCCTGGTGTGTCGAATCGTGGACTACAGCCCATTAAATCGAGAAATTCTCTTGTCAAACTGGCTGTAAAGTTCGTTCCTTGGTCACTTGTAATCACGGACGGCACACCAACGTTCATGAATAGTTCCATCAACGCTTCACACACAGCCTTCGCTGTCAGCGATTTCAATAAGAAGATTGTAGGCCATCTGGTGCACGAGTCCACAATGCATAAACAATACTTGTGACCTGCAGCAGATACTGGATCGATCGGGCCAACGAGGTCCATCGTCATTCTCTTGAAGGCGACCTCTTCTCTTGAGACTGGAGTGATAGGCACTCTATCCATCACCAGACTCCTTGCCTTTAATTGACACTTTTCGCATGACTTACAAAATTTCACAATGTCTCTTCTCATCTTTGGCCATACAAAAGATAATTTTATTCGTTCTCTTGTTTTCTCTTCTCCTAGATGTCCTCCAAATACCGATTCATGCGCCAATTCCATCACTTTAATTCGTCTCTCTTTTGGTAACACTAGTTGATATATCGTCTGGTCTAATATCTGATATTTCTTATGCAATAAACCGTTGATCACACAGAATTCAGATTCTTTCTCTTGTGCTATCTTCCACCACGGCTTCAACGATTCATCCTTTCTCTGTTGCTCTTCGAACTTCTTCGAATCGGCAATCTGCACCTTTTGTTCTTCACCCATCTCTTCATCTCTATACAAGTCTCCTATCCCCACATCACATTCATCGTCTTCTTCCATTTCATTTAATGTGCCATTCTCGCATGCAGCCATCTCTTGCTCGTTCATCTCTGATGTTACACCATCTCGCGATAAGCTTCGTTGCTCATTACTTTCGTTTTCCTCATCACTTGAACTTTCAGTTTCACTCTTCTCATCAACATCTACCATTTCCTGTTTCCGACTCTGCGCTCTCGTCATTACATTTGCTCGTACACTCACATCTCCTTGTATCGTTTTAACTTTCATCTGTGGTACGGCTTTTAATTCGGCAATTATCTCTGGATGCAACAAGAATCTTTCTGTACTGCCCATCTTTGCAATACTAGCACACATCAAGGTGACATAAGGTGTAAGTGAACACTGGATTTTACGCGGAAATCCCTCTTCTTCCACGTCACTACCACACAATCTAACATCGACTTTCACTAACTTCGCAGGAATGGCATCTCCTGCCACACATTGCAAATTCACTTTTCCAATTTGTTCCACCTTCATGCCTTCCAGTAATTCTTCACTAATCACCGGAATCTCTGCACCCGAGTCGCTCAGTGCTTTGACTTTCACTGGCTCTTTACCGTCTACTCCACGAATTTCAACTTCGACATATTGCAAGAACGATTTCTTCAATATTCGATTGTCATCTTTTCCTATGACTTCTCTCTGAATTTCAGCATCCAATAGAATTTCTTTTTGAATACCACATTTCATTACTGACTTTACTTCAGTTTCTTGGTTTTCTTGACCCGTGGTTTGATTATCTGTATCACTAACCACTTGAATCAAATTCACCCTTGTGCGTTCTTGATTTCTGCTAGAACTAGCTACTGCCACTGGAACTGGACAAAATTTAACCAAATGTTTGTCTGAACCACAGTTGTGACAACGCTTCACCACTGTATGGTATGGTTGTGAAATACCTCGTTGTTCATTTCCTTCAAATCTCTTATACTGCGTAAACGATGTGTTGCCTTCCCTCTTGGCAAACGGCGCTGACGATTTGTTAAATCCCTGACGACCAAACGTCACTTCTCTGGTTTCATTGGGTACAGGGACATTAGCCTTGACTTCTTTACCTTTGAACTGATTCCCTGTTCCTGGATTACTTTTCCACTTTCCACTCTGGCTTTGGTTTACGGAACGTTGAGAAGGATAACTGTTTATATTTGGGATCGCAAACCCAATTCGATTGTTTACATGAATGTCTGCTAGGTCTGCCACTGCACTAGCTTGGAGACAGTCAGTTCCTTCCTTCGACAATACAAACTGTAGTGTACCTGGCGGTAAACATTCTTTCAGCTTATCCGCTACCAGCAAATCAAAGAGCGTATCATACTCTCTGTTCACGTTTCGACTTCTCACGTAATAGTTTAGCAAATTCTTCAATCTTGCCGTAAACATCGTATAAGTCTCTTCCGTTGTCTTCTTAGCATCCACAAATCTGGCTCTGTATTCTCTGGAGGTCAATTTAAATTCTTTTAATAAGTGCTGCTTGACTCTATCATAATTGTCTAGATCATCGAATGACAATCTATTTAGAACGGTTCGAGCTTTCGGCGTCATCAATGGTAGTAATAATTTCACCCAAAACGGCTTTTCCACAGCAAAACTGCGAAATGCGTTCTCGACTGTTTCAAAATATAATGGCACCTCCATCATATCAGTTGGCATTTGAGGCAATACATGCTTCATTGCATCACCTATTTTCTTAATTTTTGACACCAAAGTTTCACTTTCTTGCTGTTTCCTTCTTTCTGCTTCCCGTTCTTCTCTCATTTGCGTTTCTTTCAATGTCAATTTTGATTTCTCCAGTTTCAGACGTTCCTGTCTTTCTGTCTCTGCCTTTTCCAAACTTTCTTTCTGAAATTTGAGTTCTTCTTGTCTGATCTGTTCTGCGCGTTCTAACTCTAACGTTCGCGCTTTTTCTTTTTCTTCTTCACGCATTCTCTTTGCTTCAATCTGTTGCTGACGTACTTCTTCATCACTTTTTCTAGCTTTTTCAGATTCAATCATCTGCTCCAGTCTTCTTCTTTCAGCATCTTCTCTATCTCTTTTCAACTGTTCTAACTGAATCTCAAACTGATTCTTTTGCAATTCAAGTTCTGCCTTACGCACTTGTTCTGCTTTATCTTCTCTCTCTCTTTGCAGACGCAATTCCTCTTGCCTTGCAAGTTCCGCTTTCTCTTCTTTCTCTCTCTGCAAGCGCAATTCTTCTTGCCTTGTAAGTTCCGCTTTCTCTTCTTTCTCTCTCTGCAGACGTTCTGCTTTCTCTTCTTTCTCTCTCTGCAGACGTTCTGCTTTCTCTTCTTTCTCTCTCTGCAGACGTTCTGCTTTCTCTTCTTTCTCTCTCTGCAAGCGCAATTCGTCTTGTCTTACACGTTCTGCTTCTTGTCTCAACTCTTTCTCTTCTTGTCTTCGTCTATTTTCTCTTTCTTTCTCTTCTTGTCTGCGTTTCTCCTCTCTATCTTTCTCTTCTTGTCTGCGTTTCTCCTCTCTATCTTCTTTCATCATCATCCACTGCATCAACATCTCCATAGACATAGGCGCAGGAGGTTTTTCAATAGCCTTTTCTACGGCACCGCCAACGGCACCTTCTTCTTCGACTTCTTCTTTAACCCACACTTCAGCGAGTTCCTGTATCATGTCACCACGTGACATACCTTCTAATTGTTCGTCTTTAAAACCGGCTTTCAACAAACGCTGTTTTAGCCTTTCCGTAGACATCTTCTTAATATCTGCTTGTCTTTCAGCACTTAGTTTCTCCATCTTACTTGTTTACTTTGGTGATTTCTCTTTTCAAAGAAGTCACGGTTTTTCTTGTTGTGTGAATCGATAAACAAACGGGATTTCTTTTATATTTGTTCGTGGAAAACAACGAAATTTTTTATACCGTTTCTCGTGTTCCACCGTCGTTGATATCGTAGACACGTCACACAGCAACAACGCGTAAATTCTTTTAACACCGTCGTAGATTCTTCTAACACCGTTGTAAATTCTTCAATCACCGTCGTAGATTCTTTTATCCGCCGAAAGAGGTGATAACGTGAATTTTAATCCACTGTGAGTTTATATCCACCGTGAGTATTTATTCCACCGTGAGTATTTATCCACACCGACGCTATTCCACCGTGAGTATTTATTCCACCGTGAGTATGTATTCCACCGTGAGTTCTTATCCACACCGTCACTGCCACCAATAATGTCAACCCAATTCTTCCGTTGACAATCCTTCTGATTAAATCCTTGTTCTCTTCGTACTTAACGCCTATTTAACGTTCACCTTTTGAACACTAATTCTACGTATAAGTATAACCTGAATTAATCAGCAACACAGTTTAATATCTTTTCAGTTTAATAAGAAACAAACAGACAGAACTCAATTCGATTACAACTCAACTAGTCAGCCACACTACTACAGCGAACACACTCGAATTCAAACTTCTCTAGTCAGCATAATTCTTCGCGCCTCTTGACACACCTGTCTTCTGTGCGCATAAGCGAACTCTAATAATATACATATAGCGCGCCGCTGCCGATATCGGCCGGCCGCGCGTGTCACTAAGACTAAACGTTATACATCTATCATATATACATATACACGTGAAACTAAAGTAAGCGCACTAAATATATACGCCAATATCTCGCACTGCAAGACTGTACACAAAACTCAGTTCACAATTGTACTGTCGTGTTTCAATGTAACCTTACTACGTACTTGTCAGTTTGAATCAATAAAAGATGATTACTATTATTATTATCGATTGATGCTTTGTTATAATATAGTGGCGCTTGATAAATGCATAAATAATAATAAAACAAGGACAAAATACCGCAGCTATCTCTTCTTTTCTGTTCGCTTCTTCTGCTTCAGCAGCCGTCAGTTCTTGAGCTTTGGCCAAATTGTCGACGGCGATAGCAATGAACACATTCAGCACCGTATCTAAACTCTAACTTAAGGTAACTGTAACACCCAGTAACATTCAGGCTACTAATGCAGCCTACCACATCAGTGGCAGATCCATAAAATGTAGAGAGGGAGAACAAATTGGGGTATGGTTGCGAATTTCGGGTTCGAGGAGCAAGTCAAAACAAATCTGAGACTGGGCCACCCATTCTAATCTGACAATACTCCAAACTCGCGAAAACTTTCCATAGTAAGCGATAATGTAATTGTAATGTAAAACTCCGAGAATTTACTAAAAGCGACTGGGAAAAAATGCAGCTTGTCGTTAAAGTGTTAAACTATGGACTGTACAGCGATGGATTTAACTAAAGAAGAAAACTGCAGCAAAGGATACAACTACCAAAAATGATAATCACAATGAAGTACAAACAGTAGACAAGTCCTCCTGAATTCGGTCCTCCCTGGGAACGAATGGCGCTGTACATTATAGTATTCCAATCTTCGCCTGTTAGAATCTGTATTAGAAATAAATATAGAAGAAGCATACAGTCTGCCTTTGGTATTGCTACGATGGAACAGTGCATATAATGTAGATTAAAATAGCGTATACGTGTAGGCTCAAGTAGGCCGTATAAATACTAACATATAGGCCTACATGAAGACTGAATTAAGCTAATATAAAGACTAAAGTAGTTACTACTACCTTTTCGTATACACGACCGGAGTTTGCAGTGGTATCATCTCAACCTCCAACTCTCATTTCGAGACTGTTTTTACTCTAAACTGAAAACTTATCTCTTCCAGTCTACATGTACTAATGGCTGTTAATGTTTTCCCGGCATCAATGTGCAATTGTGCATTGTATCATTATAGCTGGTTCACGGTAAGGTGTTAATCGTCAGTAGAGTTTGAATTTCTGAAGCATGCTTAAACAAACATGGTTTGTGAAAGTAAGCTTTAGGGTCTACTGAGACCACAAAATTAAGTTGTATGAAGTTTTTTGCTTATATTTTTATTTATCTGTATTTGTTTCATACAATACGCCACAAATTTGCAGTTAGAGTCGATATGCTCGCAACTTAAATTCAGATATGCATCCAGAAGGAGTGGGGCATATATTCGTAAGCGTGGCCGTCTTGCCCCCACCCTCCCCATCTTTCTTTAACAGAGCAAACTTACTTAACTATTTCACATAAAATCTGAAAATTTAAAAAGGGCGCAACCCCGATGTGAGCGTAACATATTGTCTTTCCCGGGTCTCTCACCTTGAGAAATCGTGGAGTGCCCTCCCCGCTGGTCTCCAACGGGAACTTATCTATTGTCTCCGTTTCTTCTCCGTAAACGCTCCCGTACAATGTTGCAGGCACATTGTGCTTTCTCATGCATTGAACCATCCTCATGGAACAGTCTATACCATCAAACTTACGAACTGTTTCATCACAGACAACTCAAGAAACATTTTCAAAAGCATCATCTTTAGACGCACCTTGTTAGGTATGTTAGATTGTCTTGTTAAGCGCCCTTGTGAGGTTCTTGAAGAGCTTTACAAATAGTCAGGTACACACATCCATACACAGGCCCGGTTCGTCCGTTAGGCAAACTAGGCAGCCGCCTAGGGCCCCCGATTTTTAGGGGCCGTCAAGTTTCCATATTTCCGAAATAAACATCAAAAAAATAATTTATGGAAATTCATAAATGAAACAACGTTGGGTAAATTTTTTTAATTATTATACGCTAGTATTATAGTGTTGGTGTAATAAATTATGTTCTATTAAGGTAGGGTTCACCGTTAAGTTTTAATCATAAGTTTTTTCGGAAGTATTGAGTCAGCAGTTCAGTTTACTCTAGTCTAGACGGTTAGACCATTTTCATTATTTTTTTTTGATGAATATTTGAAAATAAATAGCAATACAACCCTTTTAATCGCAGGTATAACCGTATAATATTATATTATGGGTCGACGGGCCGCTCAAATGTAGCTTTGCCTAGGGTCGCCAAATGTCTTGAACCAGGCCTGTCTATACATGCCTGGCGCATCAGACTCAGGCTCCATTCTATTGAAATTCCAACTCATGATTAGTAATAGCACTGGTGCTCAACGAAAGCTATCTGAGGAGCGTAGAGTTACCCGAAAGACGGTGAGTAGAGCGTCAGTGAATGTATCGTAATGGGCATCTGGTCTTCCTTCTTCAAAGTTCCACCTGCATAACAAAACCATTCACATCTTCCTTCAATAAATGCATCCATGTGAATAGGCACTTTGTCCTCTATGCTCACTGATTCAATAGATTCGAAAAAGTCTATATAGCATATGAGCGCTAGTTCTGCAAAATGTCCCTTCTGCAAAATTTCCTCTGCTCCCCCTCTGTTATCAATAGCTTTTAATATCCTCATATAATAACCGAGATGGATCAACATATGGAGTGTGTTCAGCTGCTGTGTAGAGTACTCCATGTCACGCAGCGAACCAAAAACAGGGAAAGACGAGGCAGTGAATAATTTTCCTTGGTCGGAAGCTGGCAAAGAGACAGAATCGAGAGTCCTGGACACCGGATTTAGGCAACTTTGGCCAGTGCAACTTTCGCCAGTTGCTTGCACTATGACTTCTTCACCATATCTTCCTCGTCAGCAGTAGTTGGTAGAAGCAACAGGTGGCAAGTACCTTGACCAATTTGTAACAAATTGGTGAAGTTACGTGTAACAAATTGACCAATCAATTTGTTACACGGTATCTGTTGAACAAGCATTAAATGCTATCAACAAGTAAGTACAGAACCTTTGAACCCGACACCAACGACTTACATGCAAATGGGATTTTGTAGGCCTTATGTGGACATTGGTGTTGTAGTATATCTAACCAAAACCAGTCTAAGTCTATGATTTCTGTAATGTCATTATAACAATATGCAAGGCGTCAGTCAATGGTTGCATCAAGAGAATCTCAAAATGAATTATCTAAATCTATAACCAGAATTCAGGTCTAGGAAGACAAGCAAGTTGGAAAAGAAGACGGGAACTCTTCAGAGGCGCCTCTGCATCACTGTGACTGTGATAGAAATCAGACGACCCCCAGTCGCAGTTAGGGTCCCATCAAGCTTGTAATCTAACTTTGGATAGGCCTACAAGACATACAAGATAAGACAGGCGATGATCTGACACTCACTGTCCTCCGAACAGCTGCATTCCAAGTAGAGAGAAAATGAGGATGAAAAGGAAGATGAGAAACAGCAGAGAGACGATCGATCTCATACTGTTCAGCAACGACAGGATCAAGTTACGAAGCGAAGCCCAATATCTACGAAGAACAAACAACGCTTTCTGTACGAATGAAAAAGGCGCTATATTAATGCCTATTCACATAGATGCATAAATGCACACACACACAGATATATACATACATACATACATACATAGACACTTACATACATACAACCCTAATGCAAGCATGCATGCATACAATCATACATACATACATACATACATAGACACATACAAACATACATACATACAATCATACATACATACATGCATACATACATACACACGACATACATACCTACATACATTCATAAAACATTCATAAAACATACATACATACATACATACATACATACATACATACATACATATATACATACATACAAAATTATATACATACAAACATGCATACATACATGCATGCATATTTAAATACATACATGCATGCATACATACATAACATATAATACATACATACATACATACATACATACATACATACATACATACATACATACATACATACATACATACATACATACATACATACTGCCATACAATCATACATACATACATAGACACAAATATCCACACAATAATACAAACATGCATGGGTACGTACATGCATACATACGCACACATACATATATACATAAATACATACAAACATACATACATTCAATCATACATACATACATGCATACATACATACACACGACATACATACCTACATAACCTACATACATTCATAAAACATTCAAAAAACATACATACATACATACATACATGATTACATACATACATACATACATGCATACTTACATGCATACATGCATGCATACATACATAACATATAGTACATACATGCATGCATACATACATACATACATACATACATACATACATACATACATACATACATTAGGGTGGTCCAGAAAAATAAAGTTCAAGCTAGAAACCAGGACACCCTCTCAGTTTGTTAGACCTGTCAATAGTATTATTGAGACAAAATTTCAGCTTCCTATTCCAACTAGAAGATGGTGCTTAATGACATACAAATATTACCATATACTGTAGTAGTATTTGCTGTAAATCTTGATGCCGTATAACTTGGTCAACATTTGTCATGGATATGAGCTTGAAATAGTTTCCGTTGTGTTATTATACTTACTTACTTACTGGTACTTGGAACAAAAAGTGTACAGTTCTTGTTGAAGGTCATGGCGCCCACGTCCTGTGTTTTTGGCTGACATGTTTTCAGAAGTGAATTTTTACATTACAATTTCTGCAGTGCTTGGCTGTTATCCTTCTGCCCTGCAACTTTGAACCATCCACAGAGTGCGTAAGAAAGCCAGGATAGAGCATGCTGAAGCTGCAAGATCTGAATTTGTACCAGATTAGCCACTGGTACTACACTGGGTTGGGAAAACCCTGCCTAAGATCTTTGGAGCAGGAAATGTCGACCGCCTGCCAGTGCTGATTTCAGGTGGTGGTGTGGATAAGCTCCTCTTTGTGCCCAAATTAGCCTTTGGGACAGGATACAATGAATTCATGGTCGTTCATATTCTTCTGAAGTTGTGAAAACTCACAGTTGACAAGGTTCAAGCCTTGAACTTTGGTACACTGTCTGTTAACACTGGGCATTTCAACGGAGTGTGTGTTCTGCTGGAAGACAAATAAGCTGAGAGCTCTTGTGGTTTGCCTGCCGTCATCATGTAATGGAACTGATTTTAGCCAAAGTATTCACCTTGTGCTGCAGTCCATCTGTTCACCATAAATCTCAATCTTCAAGAGATTTAAAGCTGCTGGGAAGGTGTGACACGTGTCAACTTCCGAGGACTGGAAATCATATCCGGCACTGAAGAACCCACAAAACAGCATCAGTTTTCTCAAGGAGTTTGCTGAAAGAAAGTCAGATTCAGAGATCAGAGACAACTTACTACCAAGAGCTCATTGAGCTGACAGTGGTTGTCCTTGGAAGTCAGCCTTCAATAATTCACTGGAGAGCCCCTGGGTCAATTCACCATGCACATTGGATGGCCAAGTTACTGTATCCAATCAAAATCTACCTTTTTCGCGATCAACCTGATGAATTCAAGAAGAAACTCAGATTCATTGATTTTTGAAGTTTGGTGCCCTGTTTACGCAAAGACATGGACAAAGGCCCCTGGCTGCTGAAGCTCCAGCCGTATGCATAAGAGGGGTGTAACTCTTATTCCCAGCTTAAATCTGGCCTATGTCGGAGTAGTGGGTTAAATTAGCATGCATGAGACAGGTGTACCGCCTTACGCTGGACATAACGCTATTCCGATTCTACCCCTAGGAGTAAGTCCGCTATTCCTAGCTTAGCGGCGATTAGCAAAGATGGCGGCCATTGTGATTCGCCGCTTCGACGAAATAATAGACGTCAAAAAGTGTTTCAGAGGCGCCATAATTAGTTCGCCTCGTTCACCGACAACGAACTTAATATTACGTTTCGTTTGCCGTCACAAAATGCTAAAATTTGACGAGATACCTGACGATGTTACATTCGAAGTGCCGCGGCAGGTTCCGTACGGTGGGTAATGATGAGGGTATTTCCCGCGGGGAAAACCCAGAGACATGCATTGTCTCGCACAGTTACACCCGGAGTAACTAATCCAACGGCTAAACGGGGTCGTGCATGCCAATAACCACCAAGGCCTATTCAGGGAATAGTTACTCCGGGTGTAAGCGCTATTCAGGGAATAAGCTACTCTAGTCTTATGCATACGGCCCCAGAACAAGATCAGTCACTTTGGATTGGTCTAGGACAATATGAGTCTATTGACTGTGAAATCAGCATTGCTGCCAGGAAGGTCTTAGAATACCACTTGCGGTACTTTTCAGATGAGGCTGTAGGTCTGGCACTGTCCTCAGACCAACTTCCTATTACAGATAAAGTGAAGACTATCGACAGAATGACTGCGAGACCAACTTCCTGTAACAGATAAAATGAAGATTGTCGACAGAATGACTGCAAAGCCTGGTGAAAGGAGGTGAGAGCTGATGCTACGGTACTGGAGGAGGGGTTTTGGGTGATTTTACAACCCAGTGAGCATTGACACAACTGTCATACCTGAAGATGAATGATTCCTTTGTTACACATCCACCAGAGAAATGGATCCAGAATGAGGATTACAAGCAAGGTAGAGAGATAATTCAGCAGTTGAGAGTGGTGAATGACGCGGCTGCGAGGGTGTGAAGTTGTTTGCGGGAATTCTACCGACTATTCACCAATGAAGAAGAAGAAAAGCAGTTTCTTCTCCAAGTGGTCGAGGCACATAGGAAAGCTGTTCTCACTCGCACAACAAAGATGTCTGCTGTTGACGCAGTGCTTGCAAAGCCTTGCAGTTTCTAGGGTCAAATACGGGAACGGGTGTTAAAATTATAAAACAAGAACAATTGACATTCGATATTCATGGATTGGACGATGTTTTTTGACATTTTTGGACATTTCCAATTAATAAACCTACTGAAATTTTACAGTTCCATCTGGCTAACTGTTCTTGTATCACATAGGCCTATGTTGTCAAATTAGAGTAATATTTGATCTATCTTGAAATAAAATGCATTTGTATGCTTGACACATTCATTTCTGCAATTAATGTCTATTTATCGGTATATGACAAAGTAACATAGTCCGTGAGCATCGTTTTCCAGTTGGAATAAGAAGCTGAAATTTTGTCTCAATAATACTATTGATAGGTCTAAAAAACTGAGAGGGTGTCCTGGTTTCTAGCTTGAACTTTATTTTTTACCATGTATCTGTGAACCACCCTAACATACATACATACATACATACATACATACATACATACATACATACATTGAGGTTAGAATACCAGCAGAAACGATACAACTGAAAATCAGTTATCATCGTCAGCCTACTCAATTACTGTTTCTACGGTGGTTGAGGTTTAACTGATACCAATTTCGTACAGAGGAGGAAGCTCTGAAGACAAAAGAAAACACAACAACACCGGCCTACCTGGTTATTTTGAAGACGCGTAAAAGCCTCATCGATCTCAATACAGCAAATCCGAAGGAGCTGTCGGGGTAGAAGATCTGCCAGATGACTTCGAATAAACTCGCCATAATGACCTAAACATTTAAGCAAAGAAACTGATGAAACACCGATTCAACCTATATACACTACAATCAGCGTACTTGTGATTCAAAGTGTTATTATTAATTTACAACTTAAATGCACAAGGCGTCAACCGATGCTGGCCAAAGCCAAGCCACAATGGAGTCAGCATCCAGAAGTTCATAAGAATTAGAATGTCTTGGACGACATAAGGATTGCGACAAAATGAAATTTAAGTGAAACTTAAGCTAAAGTAAGCCCTAAGTCGCAAGCTCTGACTCGCACCTTAATGAAGACGAATAATGAATGAATTGTCTGCACAGTTTGCTGCAAAATTGCTTTCAGGTTACTTTTACACCTGATCACTATTTCCAGTTATTCTTACTATACATAGCCCTTTATCTATTTGTATTGTATTGTATTTAAACATTTATAAAGCGCATCTAATAGGGTGACCCTTTCAGAGGCGCTCCCAGTGAAAAGAAAATAAGTCTTGAGGAAAGCAAAAAGAAGACGAAGGGTTGCCTACTAAAATTTGAGAGCGAGTAGAAGGAGACAGTGTATTTCAGTGAGAGGGACCAATTGAGGCAAAAGATCAGGACTGCGCCATACATGTAGCTGTTCTAGTATGAGGAACTGAAAGATCCAATTTGTTCGAGGCGCGAAGTGGACGATGGGAGGAGACAGAAAGAGGCAGATGAATTACATCAATTAAATGCTTGGGGGCGAGACCCCGCTGTGTCTTGGACACCAGAATGAGGATTTTGAACTTAATACGTGCAGAGAGAGGAAGCCAGTGCAGTTTCTCAAACATGAAGGATGAAATGCGTGAGTAGCGTGGAAGACGGGCAATTAATCTCGCAGCTGCATTTAGGACTGACTGCAGAGGCATGAGACGGACCTTAGGAAGACCGATTAGAAGCGAATTGTAGTAGTCAATTCGGGAGCCAATGAAAGCACGGACCAGCGTTGTGAAAACAGAGGATGAGACAGATCGTCGAACAGCCCTGAGACGCTTTAAGTGGAAGTAGGAAACACGTGTGAGGTTAGAGTTGTGATCTTTGAAGGAGAGAGAACTATCAAGCGTAACACCCAGGTCACGTACACTTGTTGAAAAGGAGTGGTGTGGAAAGATTTCCGAGAGGAGGGCAAAATCAATCTTCAGCAACTGTTTTGAAAGGAGCGAAACCAAATGAACTGGGTTTTGGAGGCATTAAGAGAGAGATGATTTGAGGACATCCAAGAGTGGAGAGACTTCGATGGAGACCCGATACGCTCAACTAAGTGCAACTGGGATGAAGGAGGCCCATGGACAAATGCTTGCACGTCATCCGCAAACAGATGACCAGCATCTCCCGAGATTGGAAAAGAGAAGGAATGTCAGCCGTGTAGAGAATAAAGAGTAGAGGAACAAGTACAGAGCCTTGAGGAACGCCCAGCTTAATGTGGATCCATTTTGTTCGAGAGTGGGCTACAGCATTAATTGTTATTGAACTAAGCTTGCCTGATGTAACCAAATCTCGCAGATTCTACCAGGGCAAATAGTGGAACACATGTTAGCTGCATGCAGTGACCAGACCGATTGTTATTTTGTCATTTATTGTAAAGTAAAGCAACTTGTCTTACGCATTTTTCTTAACGTCTGCCGTAAAAGAGAACAGGAGATTGAAAGAAAACTAGAGGAGAAAACACGATGCATAGTAATTGCATTTGCAAAGTTGATAGTGTCACAAGCTTAGGCCCCTACCGCACAATCAAATTTGTTGAAAGAAGACTTGAAGTAAGCCCGATATCCTAATCCGTACATCTTGAACAACATCTCAGCAAAAAAGAGTCCAAGAAAAACCATTTCTCCGTAATCTAAAATATGTCGACAACAAAGACTTCATGAAAATGAGAACGCCAATGAAAAATATTGATACTATAGATATGTCCTCCAGAATATTTTGTTCTTGCTGAATCATGTGAATAGCTGCAAAAATTCATCCTTGCAATTATAACTGATACTAAAATTATGGCACAAATTCTGCAGCACAAGAATACTGTTGTAGACTATTGGAATAGTTAGGAATAAGAAGTATGCAATGCAAAATTAGATAGTTATAACAGAGATAAAAAAAATCTTCTAAAACTTGTGTCATTCCGGTTACAAAACAACAAGTTTTCTTGCTCAATGGCCCGTAAATAAAACTCCATCTTTTGTGCATTTACTCCTATTCTATACATGTATCTAAATATATGTGTGCATAATGGACTGGGTGGGAATTGTCTGGGGTTGGGGTTCAACCCCTAGTTTTTCTTAGGACCCCATAGTTAACTCTTCATTGCACAACCCGGGTGGTCGTTCCAACTCCCTCAGTTGTGCTCTTTGTATTTAGCATTATTTGACTCTGAATCTCTGACAAAGAGAAGAAATTTCCATTGTGTATCATGTATGCATTTTTGAATTTCCTCAACAACAGAATAGATTTTGATTCGAGTATGACTTACAAAACTGCTAGCGTCGAAATCAGCTGCTTTCAAATTTCGTTGACATCAGTTTGCAAAATACGGATGAAATGTTCAACTCCCCGCCCCAGTATTTTTTTTACAATTCCCACACTGTGCAACAGGAATTAATATAGTGCCTTTATATATCTCTCTTTATCGATACTGCATCCGCGATTCAGCCTTGCGTGCGCAGTCCAACACGAGCTGGAGATATGTCCATAAATGCCGCCGTGTATTAAACCAATGGGGAGAAAGACAGCTTTCGTATGTAGCACTTACATAAGATATCCGTCAACCATTGAGGCTCTCCGATGTGTTCAGTCGAAATGAGAACAGTATTGAGAAGAACCAGGAAAATAATTGACCAGTAGAAAGCCTGGCTTTTCAGGATACGGCGAACGGCATTTCTGTAGACACATCAGATAAAGAACAGACGTCGTTAAGTCTATCTCCGAATTGCATAGATGTTAATTCACCGTCGTATCTAAACCACCGTGTCCAGGATTCAATCTCAAATTCTGTTAAATGTTGAAAATTCTTATCGTCGGTTTATTGAACCTGTGTGTTAGGGCTTTGATAAGATAGCTTTAAGAAGCGCCATATAATGCACTGAATTAATGAATTGATGGATGAATGAATGAATGGATGAGGTATGTTTCAAAACCTAGCCTTTGAGCAGTGGCAGATCTAGAACTTTGCAACGGAGTTCAAAAAAAGTAAGCCGGTCCACTTATTAAATTCGCCAATTTCTTACGATCTGTTTCCAGTTTGTAATCATCAAGATTCTGGATGATCCATTTTAAGTTTTCGAGTGTTTTTCATGACCCGTTTGAATCTTCCCATGATGTTTATCTTAGATGACGACCAGTTATTTAATTTTTCCAGTTATATCAAGACCAGTGGCAATTGACAAGTCTGACACGGTAGCCGATTGGTTAGAGAACCCGCTCATCGCCATCGTTTGATGCTTGATCGTTTGAAGCGCCATTAGATAATGGCGCTTAATAAATGCCTAATAAGAATAATAACAATGGTAAGTTTATCACGGAGCACCCTCGCTTTAGCCAAGCATTTTGGAGCCAACTGAATGGCGTGCTCGCAACAACAAATAGGAACCACGACCATTCGCCCATCTATATATATACCCTTGTCTTTGAGGGGATATGCAGCTGATAGAACCGCCTAATAAATTAGCTATGACCTCGACGTATACATAATCTAACAACACAAATATCCAGCTTCAAATTCTATAAGACTGCTACATACAACTGAAAACCGTTGCGGTTAGCATGGGCGGCGATCATGGGGGTCGAGGGGGACAAGTCCCCCACCTTTAACAGTGGGGGGACACGCCATGCATCGGTCCCCCCACTTTTTGAAGAACCTCAAAAAGGTCATCAAATTTTTGGCGCGTAGCGCGAAAAATGTTTTACCTTTTTTGACCAGATCAGTTCACGGCGATAAATTTTTTAC
Source organism: Allolobophora icterica (assembly GCA_963556255.1). NCBI lineage: Eukaryota > Metazoa > Annelida > Clitellata > Crassiclitellata > Lumbricidae > Allolobophora > Allolobophora icterica. Next base: position 34,220,314 of record OY744610.1, on the reverse strand, counting down.
CTCTTTTTTGACCAGATCAGTTCAAAACTCTTTTTGAAATGTCCCCCTCACCTGTTTACAAGATCGCCGCCACTGGCGGTTAGAGTACTATAAATAAAATAATTCTAAGTTTGTCAACTGTACATATCCTACCTCAGTCTTTTCTGCACTTTCCAGAATCTGTAGCAGCAATCACACGCTCTCTTCCTTTCTAAACTCGTATCTGAAAACAATATTTGGCATTCGTACTCTCGCGCCATTTGCTAAATTAAAGAATAAGAAAGCAGCCCGAAGGAACAGCCGTACGCCGCTATATAAATTGGCAAGCACATTACATCAGACCTGCATTAAACTCGCAGGAATTATCGTTCACTACGAAGATTCTTATAACAAGTTTAGTCCATTTGCGTTTTCATTCACAGACTTCAGAAACATTCTTTTTTCATCTCATTGGTAGCTACGAAAGTGGGAGACAAGATATATACAATAATTATTATAAATTAGTGTCCAATATAAAATATTATACATTATTGTACATTGAAAAATGTGCCATATACAATACTAAACATTGTTCTTTACAGTCTTCACTGTATACATCTATACAGTATTAACCGTTATGTGGCAATTTGGTTGTCGGGTGACTTGATTGACTTTAAAAAATATCATTTCTTCCACTCACTCTGAAGCTGAACATGTATTCACTCACATATGCTCTATAAGGTTAGGCGAATTCAAAATAATACAAAACTGATACTAGGGTTGCCAGGTAGTCTTGAGGAAATTACCGGACTATGGCGAGCGCGTCATGAGGGTCTGGGGGCGATGTCCCCAGATCGGTTCAGGGGCATTGGGAAAGCCTTTGGTCAGGCCCTCAGAGGGTCAGAGGGGCGAAGCCCCCTGAAGCTGACAAGATAACGAAACAGCACTAACAATTGAAAAGTTACTTTTAAAATGAACATTAAAAACAGTCTGATTTATACAAATATGCTACACTGTGATTTGTAGTATTGGAAAAAGTAATAATAAGACGGTAACTTTAAAAAAGGCGAAACTTAAAATATGTAAAAAAAATGTTGAAATGTTCTCTTTTGAATTTCGGACATAATAAATAACCATTATGTTAACCATAGGCCTACCGTCTATGGGCGAAATCGACGCATGACCTCACTTAGACAATTTACACTGTACACAGCAAGATTGATTTTGAATCTCTTTATCTCATGTTCCCTTCATTCAGTTCTCCTCCTCTGTTCCTGACTTGGGATTGTCCTCGATCCTACACTTTCCTTCATTGATCAAGTTAACCTTGTATCCCGATCTTGCTTTTTCATCTACGCCAGCTTCGATCGATCCGCAGGTGTCCTTCGGATCATGCTATCACCACACTGGTCCACGCTTTGATCTGCACTCGGGATGACTTTGGTAATGCTGTATACATTGGCCTCTCCTTCTCCAATAAGCACAAACTTAGTCTATTCTTAATGCTGTTGCTCGGCTTTGAGGTGATATTCCTAAGTTTGCACAGCTCTGCGGTTCTGCCGTTATTCGTGACTCCCTCCGCTGGCTCTCTGCTCAACAGAAAATTCAGTTCATTACACTCACCTTCATGTGCAACTGACTCACTGGGCGTCTTACCTACTGAATTTCTGCACCCTGGTTTTTCCTTGCTTGACAGGACCTCCTTGCGATCCTTGGCCAGTGGCCTTATGGTTGTTCCACGGCCCAATCCAGGAGGTGTGGGTCCTTCAGCCTGGGACAGTCTTCCCCAGTCAGTCTGCTAAGAGCTTCGAATCTTGTCCTCTCTCCCCTTCAATTCCGTGGACGCATTAAAACTTAGCTTTTTGCCGGTGCTGGCACTGATGTGGGTCGAGAGCGCCGCTGATCTGAATGGCTATATATAGGCCTAAATGTCCGGTTACAATTACAATTACAATTATGATGAGTTAACTCGTAAATCATAATAAACGAACGCTTGCGCACTGTATAGGCTACTAATAGCACAGTACAGTTCGTAATCTTGTCATCGTAAATTTCAAATAAAATTTAATAATAAATGTAATTGTTACCAACTTACGATAGATGTTACATTCATCATTCTCGGAGGACCTGGACACCCTAAATTTTATGATGTCGAGGTCCTTCGAGAATGATGTATTCCAACACTTATTGTTAACAATAATAATTTACCGAAAATTACCGGACACCGACATGTCCGGTAATGTCTGAAATTTCTGACCGGACAAATTGTCTAAATACCGGACTGTCCGGTTCATTACCGGACACCTGGCAACCCTAACTGATACACGTGTTTTAAATAGGAAAATAGGAAAGCATATTTAAATAGGAAATAGTAGCCTAAATAGGAAAGCATATTTAAATTAGTGAAGCTGAACTTTGCCTCACTTGTGCTTCCTGAGGCTTTATTCGCTTCACGCAAGGCACGCATTCTTCTCGCTAATTAATAACAAACAGAAGATCAGTCAATTACAAATGCATCTATTAGAGGTCGAAACAAAAAGAAATATGTATACTATGCGATATCGTTTGTAAGGCCTGTATATTGTCTATAGGCCTACATGACATTGTAGGCCCTATTATGTATGTATTAGGCCTATGTCTTTGCATGTGCAATATGCAGATCCAGACATTTAAAAATAACATTCTAGTTTTAAGAAGCCGATTTGAAAACCAGTAAGCTAACCAATGTGCAGCGTACAGTGTAGTAAACGTAGTTATTATTGGTACAATGTAGCCTATAGCGGGAAGAATTGGACGTTAGTAAGTTAGCTCATTATAGTTAGTTCATTAGCAAAGTAGTTAATCAGTTAGTTATTTAGGCACTCAATATAGAGCCCTTTTGTCTCGCAGGAGCGCTCAGGGCGGGTTGTTCGGCAGCGAGTCGTAATTCACTGAATTCAGATAAATTTTGTGATCGTTGAAAGGCGGCGAGACTATAGTAGGCTATGTTTTCATGAGATTTCTGAAGGAAGAAAGAGTTCATCAGAGAAGGATGACCGAGAACAAAATTTAAAACAGCGATGAGCAACATTTTTTCGAGTAGGTAACTCCAACAGTGATGGATTCATTGATGAGCAAAAACCTTCACTACTGTTTTGCTAAATCTCGGCAGCTCCGGCAACATGTTTCGTAAACGGAATGTAACGAATGTAACGAATGGCACAGCACATTCCAAAAATGAAAATTGAGCGGATAAGTTTGCACAGACGCAGTGGGAATATTCTAATGCTATAAATAATTCCAAATTCTCTGTTCACTTTACATTCTGCATTTCATAAAGTGCCGTTAAAACTAAGCCGAGACAAAGATAACCAACTGAGACTCTTCATACAGCATTCGTTGTCACAAGCATCATGACACGAAAAAATATTAAAAACTTACTGACAACTTAATTTAGAAAAGGCATATAGACGAATTAATTTTATCAACCAACCCTCAGCAATTTTTGATTTTTCTTCTTCAGTTGTCCTTTCCTCTGACAAGATTATGTCCTCTGAAAATAAATCATTAGGCCTATACAATTATACATAGCATAATAGAAATAACTGCATATGCATCCAAGTAGGCTATTCAACAAATCAATGCATAACTATTTCGCGTGTTTTTGTGTAAACAAGAAACATTGGAACTAGTCGAATCTTAAAGTTGCTTAGCGCCGTAATTATAGGCCTAATGCACAAGGAATAAGAGCAAAGAGCACATAGTCCTACGCTTGTTTAAAATGTATAAACAGTCGTTTAATTGTAACCAATTAAAATGATTGAAACCATGTCTTGAGTCGTTGAACCTAGTCTTAGTGAACTAATAACCCTGCCACAAATTAACCGTTAACTTATACATATAAATCCAGGCCATGCAGAACCTAGTCTTAGTGAACTAATAACCCTGCCACAAATTAACCGTTAACTTATACATATAAATCCAGGCCATGCAGGCCTCTAATGCTACTATTATATAGAATACTGTTATGTAATAGTAAGAAAAATAAGTTAACCAGATGTGCAGATCCAATTGATGTAGCTATCAAAGTCTCTTTCGATTTCGTGCTGACGACGAAGTTTCAGAAAGAGACGTCGGTTCTCAACTCTTTCTCTGTTGTTGGCGAATTCTCTGCAAACATGGTAGAGTTGGTGGTAGAGGTGGTGGTAAAGGTGGTGGTAAAGGTGGTGGTAGAGATGGTGGCATAGTTGTTAAAAACGATAGAAACTAAATAAAAAACGGGAAAAAATGTCGGTTTTTTTTCAAACAAATAAAAAACGGGGAAAAAACGGAAAAACCGAAACAAGAAAATAATTTGCCATTGCAGTAGGCCCTAGTGCAATTTAAAATTAACAACCTTGCTTACAGAATTAATTCAGCAAATAACACTACTTTATTAGTAAACACTAAATAACATCAATCTACAACAATTATTTTATTTCTTATAAGTTTGGTTTAATAAGAAATTGAGAAACTAAAAATATTGAAATCTTTTCAAATTTAAATTGTAAACATAAGTCCACATCCTGACTAAACTATCACAATTAAAAACTAAACTTTGGAGGTATAGACTATATAGTGTAAACTTTCTCACAGTAAATGCATTTCAATTTAGCCAATGCTGAGTTTTTGTCTTTCTCGTTTATCAAAGTAACGTGAATCCATTCCGCACCCTTTTCTTTTGGCATTTTATATAACTTAGAAATAACTTTATAGAATTGTATATCTTGTACTGTGCTATTTCATAAAGTAAAAAATTAAACAGAAACTGAAAAACATTAACAGACAGTAAATGAATAAATAAATAAAGTTACATAAAAAATGGAAAAAACGATAAGAAAAATAAAAAATGAGAAAACGTTTTTTGGAGAAAAATAAAAAACGAAAAAAACGGTTTTTACATCAATGGATGGTGGTAAAGGTAGTGGTGGAGGTGGTGGTAGAGGTGGGGTAGAGGTGGTGGTAGAGTTTGTGGTAGAGGTGGTGGTAGAGGTGGGTAGAGGTGGTGGTAGAGTTTGTGGTGGTAGAGGTGATGGTAGAGGTGTGGTAAAGGTGGTGGTAGAGGTAGTGGTAAATGTGGTGGTAGAGGTGGGGTAGAGGTGGTGGTAGAGGTGGTGGTAAAGGTGGTGGTAAAGATGGTGGTTAAGGTAGTGATAGAGGTGGTGGTAGAGGTAGTGGTAGATGTGGTGGTAGAGGTGGGGCAGAGGTGGTGGTAGAGATGGTGGTAAAGGTAGTGGTAGAGGTGGTGACTAGCTTTGTGTTGTTTATACGACGCTGGTGAAGTTATGGCGACGTGGCATACCACTCACGTGGCGTAAACTCATCCTTTCATCCTTTAGTGGTCGTTCACTGAATACTTAAGCATAATTACATGCATACATGTATACATACATACATACATACATGCATGCATACATGTATACATACATACATACATACATACATACATACATACATACATACATACATACATACATACATACATACATACATACATACATACATACATACATACATACATACATACATACATACATACATACATACATACATATACACATATACACCTACATTCATGCACATATGCACACACCTGCATACATGCACTCATGTATATATACATACATGCATACAATACAATACATACATACATATACGTATACTTACACATAGACCCTATACATGCATGAATACAAACATAGGGCCTACATAAAAATATTTAAGGTCACTTAAGTGCAGAGAGTTTGATCTGCTCACCCGCTGAGCACTCCCAATACTAAGTTGAGCATGAAAAGACCGCCCACGATGACGATTGTCACAAAGTAGATCCAATTAAAAGCTCTTCCTAACGCATCATCAGCCTGCAACGCAAATCAAACCTTTTCATCTACATAAATTTCTTTTGTTCTCTTTCGCTATATGTAAAAGTTTTGAATCATGCACGACCAATCAGGCTTTCTAAATTTTCAGCAATAGTAGGCCTACAAGAACGACTTAATAGGGTACGTAAATGTTAAAAGATGAAACTTGGTAGTCGACATTTTTTCAGTATAAAGCATGACCTCTTACTCGTGGACCCTTTGTCAAAACTTCTCGATGCGCTATTGATCCGGGGCACCATTTCTAAAGTGTGCCGACGCCCGGGGTCTATTAGAAGAAGAAGAGCGATCCCTTAAGCTAGCCTTGAGGTAGCCAGGGGCATGAAGTGTTAGCGGCTTAATTTTCTTAGCCTCGACATATAAGGGCGGGTAGCCAGTCTCATCTTCCCACCGACAGTATACCATCAGTGCACTCATAATAGCTCATTTGGAGCAGAAATCTCGAACCAAACTTCTGCTCTGGCGGGGATATGAACCCCGACCTCTCGACGGACAGTCCAACACGCTAACCACTACACTTGCATACCTCGTACATGATTAGCGTCCAACCGTTCATCGTTATAACATTGAAGACAGTCAGCATCGAAAGTAAGATGTTGTCGAAGCTCTGGATTCCGTAGCTGGGTCCTCCCCATCCAACTTTACAGATGTATCCCTCCGGACACATAAGACCTCCAATAAGCGGCTTGTCATTGATGCAACAAGGCATTATGATGCCGCTTTCAATTAAATCAAACGCACCTAGACAAGAAACAAACAACTTGTCAAACACTACAGATCTCTATCACTATATTTGCCAAATGAGCAGCGTCGGGACCATACGGTCGTTATAGAAAAACGTGCACATTTACATTCAGGATACAGGTCTCATATATCATGGTATCTTTTTGCATGGGCCATATAGGCCTAAGCTTGTATTCCTTAGCTATACTCCGGCAACAATAAAACGCATCCCTTTTAATTCGCATTTTCGCATTTCCCTTTCAAACGTTTAATTATGAAAAATGAAACATCCGAACTAAAATTAATGAACAGATATTTTAGATGATACCCGAATAAGGAAATCAGTACAACACGGCCTATATATAGCCAGCCAAACTTTATATATAAATTGAGGCAAGCTATAAAATGACATTTGTTGTTGGCTGGGTTCTGCGTGTGTGCGAGAGACCTCAGGTGGTGACTTTTCCATGGCGTTATCTCTGAGCACGGCTTGGATAAGGACGAAGGTTTCATACGTTCATGATCTCTTAGATTAGGTCAGCATAGAGGGCGTCTGTGATTAGCTTCTGTTTAAGAGCCGATATAAACTTATAGATTACAATAACAGCATAATCACTATTGTTTTACTTTAAACAGAATGATGAAAGCTTAAAAGATGATGTCATAATAATAACACCATGTGTAATTGATTACGGCTTAGTCGGCTGCGTCATCGGTTGATGCCTAGTGCACTATAGAAATCGGCGTGATTGAAGTTAGTAATTAGTAGTAGTAGCAGTAGTAGTAGCAGTAGTAGTAGTAGTAGTAGTAGTAATAATAGTTGTAGTAGTAGTAGTAGTAGTAATAATAGTTGTAGTAGTAGTAGTAGTAGTAGTAGTAGTAGTAGTAGTATTAGTAGTAGTAGTAGTAGTAGTGGTAGTAGTAGTAGTAGCAGTAATAGTTGTAGTAGTAGTAGTAGTAGTAATAGTTGTAGTAGTAGTAGCCTAGTAGTAGTAGTAGTAGTAGTAGTAGTAGTAGTAGTAGTAGTAGTAGTAGCAGTAGTAGTAGTAGCAGTAGTAGTAATAGTAGTAGCAGTAGCAGTAGTAGTAGTAGTAGCAGTAGCAGTAGCAGTAGCAGTAGCAGTAGCAGTAGCAGTAGCAGCAGTAGCAGTAATAATAATAATAATAATAATAATAATAATAATAATAATAATAATAATAATAATAATAATGATAATAATAATAATAATAATAATAATAATAATAATAATAAAAATAAAAATAATAATAATAAATAAATTCAACTTCAGACTGACTGGTTACGTTGTTCCAGCAGGCATTGTGAAAGATCCCATTGTAGAATTCGACGCCTATGATTGCGAAGACGACGATAGCAGTCAGGATGAGCATTCCGATTCTTAGAAGTGGCGCCATCGCTCGAACAATTGACTTCAGGACGATCTGAAGACCTGACAACATCAGATAGGCTAAGTGGTCAGTTGGTAGTGGCTCGTTGCTTGGCGCTAGATCATTCCACGCCAATGAGATTGCAGATGAATGTGTCCAATTGTACAGAGTAACTTATCCAACGCTTTTATTTTCATGTCCGCAGCAGAAAGACAGCAGGAAGAAGAAAGAAGAATGGGGGAAAAGAGGAAGAGAAAGACGATGATGGCGAGGATGACATTGATGATGATGACGATGACAACGACGATAATGAAGGCTGGTTACGATGATAATGACGAGGACATGTTGACAACGACGATGACGATAATAATAATGATCATGCAGTCGTACATTTTCTTGACTATGATGAAATGATCAGGATGATGGTGATGATGATGATGATGACTATGATGATGATGATGATGATGATGATGATGATGATGATGATGATGATGATGATGATGATGATGATGATGATGATGATGATGATGATGATGATGACTATGATGATGATGATGATGATGATGATGATGATGATGATGATGATGATGATGATGATGATGATGATGATGATGATGATGATGATGATGATGATGATGATGATGATGATGATGATGATGATGATCATGATGATGATGATGATGATGATGATGATCATGATGATGATGATGATGATGATGATGATGATGATGATGATGATGATGATGATGATGATGATGATGATGATGATGATGATGATGATGATGATGATGATGATGATGATGATGATGATGATGATGATGATGATGATGAAAAGAACAACTCCGAAAACGGAAAAGAACAATTCCTAAGAAGGAAAAGAACAACTCTTAAGAAGGAAAAGAACAACCCCTAAGAAGGAAAAGAACAACTCTTAAGAAGGAAAAGAACAACCCTTAAGAAGGAAAAGAACAATTCTTAAGAAGGAAAAGAACAACCCCTAAGAAGGAATAGAACAACTCCTAAGAAGGAACAGAACAACTTCTAAGAAGAAAAAAGAACAACCTCTGAGAAGGAAAAGAAGAACTCCTAAGAAGGAAAAAACAACTTCTAAGAAGAAAAAGAACAACTTCTAAGAAGAAAAAAGAACAACTCCTACGAAGGAACAGAACAACTTCTAAGAAGGAAAAGAACAACTCCTAAGAAGAAAAAGAACAACTCTTAAGAAGGAAAAGAACAACCCTAAGAAGGAAAAGAACAACTCATAAGAAGGAAAAGAACGACTCTTAAGAAGGAAAGGAACAATTCCTGAGAAGGGGCTTTTGTCGAACATAGAACAGGAAGAAGAGAACGATCGCAGTGATATCACGAACTGCCATTCAAATTGATCGGGTAAGATCCTTCACCTCCGTTATCCGTTTAAATGGGTGCCACTCCTGTTAAGTTCCTGTTTCTGAAATATGCCACCGTCGGTTTTCGAACCGACATGCTCACGCCCAGAGGTATATGGGACGTACGCTTTAACCTATGTAGCTGAACGCGTATCTACAGTCGTGACATTTGCGACACTAACTTGTAATTCCGGTGACGAGTTTCAACATGCGAAGAACCCTGAGACCTCGAAGAGCAGGTTGGTTGAAGTTGGGAACAGTCAACGACAGCACCCTAAAATCATTCGCACGCTTTAAACCCCTAGAAGTGTTGACAATATGGGGTAATATAATCAGTCTTGTTGTCCTCGAGACCAAGGTCTTGGTCTCGAGTGCACTCGAGTTCGTTTTTAAAAGTCTTGGTCTTGGTCTTGGTCTTGAGGTTCAAGGTCTTGGTCTTGGTCTTGGTCTTGAGGTTCAAGGTCTTGGTCTTGGTCTTGAGGTTCAAAGTCTTGGTCTTGGTCTCGCAAGACCAAGACCAAGACCGGCTGTTAATGTGAACAGTCATTTAACAGAACTCAAGAATTCTGTATCAAGCCTGCTTGCATCATACGACCAATATCTATGTATGGATACAAGTCATGTTGGTCAGGAAAACCCATTGGCAGCAGCAACAGTTAGGCCTATTCTGTATCAGACGGTATGATAAACCATGGGAAGATTTCAAAAGGACTCACTATCTGTACATTTACATCCAGTGCTTGAAAAGCTACTCTGTATGTGTCAGCGACTTCAGCTCCTGTAGAACGTATTTTTTCACATGGCGGAATTTTTATGAGGTCCACCAGGCACGTCTTGGTCAGAAAATTCTGAGCGAATTGGTTTTTATAAAATACAAAAGGCATTTGGTATAAGAGTTTGCATGAAGGATTTTTGAATACAAATTCGGATTTCTCTGCGGTTTGCATTTAAAGTTAATTTGCTTAAATAAAATAAAAGACTCATTTTTTCATTAAAATAGCGAATATTCCGACTTGACAATTTTTAGAAGTCTTGACCTGATTTCGATTTTTTGGGTCTTGGTCTTGGTCTTGGTCTTGAGGTTCAAGGTCTTGGTCTTGGTCTTGGTCTCGAGGTTCAAAGTCTTGGTCTTGGTCTTGGTCTCGAGGTTCAAGGTCTTGGTCTTGGTCTTGGTCTTGAGGTTCAAGGTCTTGGTCTTGGTCTTGGTCTTGAGGTTTGAGGTCTTGACAACAAGACTGAATATAATCGGACGTGTCACCATCCATTTGTGGTGAATTTCAAGTTACTGAGCAGAGTTTCTTGTTCTTAACTAGGTTAAATTAAACAGCATATAACATCACAGGCCAGCATAGAGAGCACCTCTAAGTAGTTTGTCTTGAAAAGGCGCTACAAAATGTACAATTGCAATTACAACTACAATGAAGCAAACTTTATATTGCGCTCGATCTATTAGAAGGCCTGCAGCGGCACACAGCAAAACGCCATCCTCGTGTCATATTTTATCCTGTAGGCTATATGTGCCCATATATTATGATTTATCATTTGTGTTATTAGTACTTACTATATATAATAACTATACAGTAATAATGCAAGTGACCAATCTAGATATTATATCTGTAGTGTAGTTATAAGATATACGCCTACGTTGAGGCCTCGCGGCTACAATCGGGTTCCAGAAAAGAAGATGTAGTATACGTTTTACTCGATTTCCCCTCTCTGCACGTCAGGCCTAGTCTTTGCAGTTTTGCAAAAGTATCAGTCTGTATTACAAATGTTTTACAAGCGCAGATTCACTGCGCGACAATTACATATGCATACAAACATACATACGCACATATAGCCTAGTCTTTTCAACTTTTCATAACTTTTCATAGCTTTTCATATACTATATTTCTATGTAAAGGGTGTTGGTGAGAAATCCAGGCCTACTGTACCCAAGGGCTACTGCGCTTAAGGAATACTATATCTAAGGCCTAATGTAGGCCTTACTGGCTTGGCTTAGCATGCATGCAGAAGCTTAGACAGCGTGATCAAGAGAACTAAAAATGATTCCAATCTTAAGCACTCATTGTAGAAGTGAAAGACACGTGCGTTCATGGTTGCCTCTTCTGGATTTCTCATCAACATCCTTAACATAGAAGTCTAGCAATGAAAATGTTAACTTAAATACGATAGACTTTCCGCGCAGAGAACCTGCGCTTGTTAGGCAAAGCACCCGCCACGCAAACGCGCATTTCAGGTACTTAATAAGGTTCGTGTACCTTACCCAGTAACAGTATTAACAGAGTAATAAGCCAGTCTCACCCTGTGACAATATTAATAAAGTCGAGTATGTTCCATGCATTCCTGAGGTAGGACTTGGGCTGAAGTAGAAAGCCAAATGCCAGGATCTTCAGCAGACCTTCCACACAGAATATCGTCAGAAAATATGGCTCCGTGTTGTCCTATTCAAACGAACACAACCGTACGACGCAGGCAGAGCTCAGCGTAAGGCGCTATATAAACGTCTAGATATACAGTCCTATTGTATAAGTATGCATAACAGTCATCTACAGGTCATACACTACCTCAGCGTCAACATTGTCAACAACAGTAGCAGCAATATCATCATCATCATCATCATCATCATCATCATCATCATCATCGACATCACCAACAGCATCATTAACATTATCATCACCTAAATAAACAGCAATATCATCATCATCAACAGCATTATCATCAGCATCATCATCGTCGTCGTTATCATCATCAACATTATTGTCATCAACATAGTCATCATCATCATCAACATTACCATCATCATCATCGTCATCCAATGGCTTGCATGATCTGCCCAAACTGATCACGATCTAAATTAAAGATGAGTCATACTATTCTTAAAAAAGTAATTACGTAGATAAGCAAAAATAAAAAACTAAGTAGGTAAGTATTTAAGCAAGCAAACAGTCAATAACTGTATATGCAGAGCCTAGGTTGGTCTGTATTAATCCTGAGGCTGAAGTAGAATAAAGATCCATGTTTCAGAGGCGGCGATCTTGTCTGACAGGTGGGGGGCGCTTTTGAAGTCATCTGGTCAAACAAGAGTTTTGAATTGATCTGCTCAAACAGAGTTTTGAACTGATCTGGTCAAAAAAGAGTTTTGAACTGATCTGGTCAAAAACGTTTTGAACTGATCTGGTAAAAAAGTGTTAAACTGATCTGGTCAAAAAGGAGTTTTGAACTGATCTGGTCAAATAGAGTTTAAAAATTAGCGCCCACTCACTAAGCAATTTGTTGACCTTTTTTGGTGTTCTTCAAAATTTGAGGGGGACAACTGTATACTGTGTCCTCCACTGTTAAAAGTGGGAGTCTTGTCCCCTCGACCCCCGAGATCGCCGCCCTGGTATGTATGCATGCATGTATATATGCTTGTATGTGTACAACTGTACATGTATTTATGTAATACATAATATTTGTATGGATGGATGTATATGTGTGTATGTATGTTTGTATGTATGCACATATGTAATTATGTATGTATGATGCTGTATGTGATGGCATGCATGTATGCAATAACAGTTGACAACTTCTATAGCTCTCTTAGCATAATGCACAATTCATCGCATCATCGATAATAGTAATTAAGTAAGACCATAGTAAGCACTGTAATCAATTGAAGGAGCGTGATCGAAATTCCTATAATGTCAATGAAACAAAAAATCGGGCTACGGTTAGTAAACAAACACACGTTAATGAAGTCATGCATAATTATGTTCTATTGATCTATAGCCGGCCTACATATTATGTATGTAGGTCAAGGTACCGACCAGTTGTATGGAGAGTGACTTCTTATCTCCGGACGGTAGGTATTCATATTGCGCCAGCACAACACAATTAGCCACAGTAGTCAACAGGATAATGTAATCAAATGGTCTGTGAGAATCAGTCAAGGACCACTTCATCATCATGCTCATCATCGTCATCATCGTCGTCATCATCATCATCATCTTCTTCTTCATCATCATCAGCATTAGCAAGAAAACCTAGTGGAATATGGGCCACGTATAGCGAAAATCTTCAGAGGCCCTAATGAGCCCTTTACGTGTGTATTCAATGTTCAGGGTGTTAAGACAGTCAGTCCTATAGCCTGGTGTCCTGCGCTTGGCCTTCGAGTGGCGCTTTAGAAGTTCGGAGATTACGATTACGATTACGATCCAAGTCTAGACCACTATATAGCAACTGTCAAACCTCACAGACATCCTTTATCTACATGTAGTACCTAAACGGATATTGAATTTCAGAGTCGTAAGCTTAGATGCGAATAGCACAGCTTCGATTGACATGCTTTTTAAGGGAATTTATTAGCCGCCTTCTCAAAGTGTCCATTAGCGGGCAGTCAAGCATGGCTGCTTACGGCTGACTAGATAAATCTCAGATAATTTTATGTAACTTGCATTTGTCTCAATAGAACTCAGGTGGACATCCTCTGCTTCTATAGTTAAAACATTTGTAAATTGCTGCGTCCTTGACAGCAATGTTTTTTGCCTGAACAAACTAATATACATACATACATACATACATACATACATACATACATACATACATACATACATACATACATACATACATACATACATACATACATACATACATACATACATACATACATACATACATACATACATACATACATACATACATTTCTATCTATACCTATCTCCATACATAAACAACATGTATGTGGGGCTTGGTGGCTCAGTGGTAAGTTCGGCGCCTTGTGACCAGAGGGTTGCAGGTTCGAATCCCACTCTAGCCGCTGCGTACGGACCTTGGGCAAGTCCTTCACTCGCGATTGCTCGTGGCGCTTCGGCGTGAAAACTCCGACACAGTATCAATGCTGCAGTCGGGAGCGCCTCTGGGTAGTAGTAGACTTGAGGAGAAATATCCGAAATAAATAAACATATATAAATTATATAATAATTTTATATACGCAAGTGGTGGGATTCGAATGCCAGACGTAGCAGCGTCGACGCCTTATCGCTTACTCACTAGGCTTATGCCTCGTATTTTCTGATTGATTTATTGTGCGCCATCATTTAAAAGGATACGAGCATTCGACGACTCTTTTCGTGAATTTTCGAAGGGAGTTATCTTCTGCCAGTATAAACAGAGCCTTGTTTCCGGTCAGTGCGTCCATCCGGCTGACCAACTGTCGAAAGCACGATGACCCCCATCGCCGACTGGAGCTGCTGCTATGGCTGCTGACAGGTGGGGGCGTCTTCTTTGTCGCTGTAGCAACCATTTCTGCAAAGCATCCGCGATATGTGCTGAAGATTTGCGTTCTTCTCCCACGGTTTTCACCGTCGTATACGAACTTCTGTCTTAACGGTCTATATTATAGGCCTAACCGCCATTATTTCCATGCAACTAGCTGCATGTACGAGAAGATCTTCCCTTTCCTTTTCCAGATTTCGAAATTTAAATATTAAGTTTATTATCATCAGCTACCAAAACTGTGGAGATTCTAATCCGGTGTAAGGCGGTTCCCAAATGCCGTGTTTTTTTCTCACACGGACAGCTAAGCGGTTTCCAATAACAGATTATCTTCTACGACGTCTTCTAGGTTTCTCCTGCTTCTTTAAGCAGAAATTATTGCTCTTTGGTAAATTCTCGCAGTTTGTCATGTTATGACACGCATACAGCCGACTTATTTCGACAAGGAAAATAAATGAACTGCACCAGAATTTACCATATCCAAACAACACCTGTGGGAATGCGATTGACGCATGCATCTCTTCGTGATCGATTTTTATCAGATCGATTCAGTAGAACAATACATACAATATATATATATATACATACATATATATATATAGGTAGAAAACTGTAATGCCTAGGCCCTACATTATACATCGTGTATAAATACATTGTATGCATGTGCTGCATAGCCTAATAATTTTCGCGTGTGTACTATAATCGTGCCAACCCTGACCAATATAATATAGGCCTATATATATATATATATATATATATATATATATATATATATATATATATATATATATATATATAATTCAGAGAGTTATATAACGTAAACTTTTTAATTCATCTCAAAATCCAGAGTAACTGGAGCAGTTAAATCTTCAGTCGTTTGTGAAATGAAATATGAGAAAGAGAATGGATCCGCACAAAAGCTGGTGGTATAATGGAAATGGACTATACAAAGCTGGAACATTGTAATAGCGACGAAGTTTTACTGTTCTGTTGTGAGCATGTTGATCTATTCTAGAAGATCATCTATTTATCTAACTTGTCGCATAGCTGATCTATAATAAAAAAAAGCTGTCTGAATTTCATATATATCAGCAGACATCTGGCATACTGACGATTCTAGCTAAGGGTGTAGGATGATGTTAGAGAACTTTTTCCATCAGTGTGTGGAAGTTTGAAATACATGTAGGTTTCTCGGATGTGCTAGAGCTTACTTACTTACTTACTTAAATACTTAAGCTTACTCGCTTAAATGACGAAGCAGTTCTTACATGGGCGAGGAAGTTTCACAGACTTGCCCAAAAGTCTACACTAACATAATAATTATGTTCTAAATGCGTATAAGACTATGAAGCGTAAACGATACAAGCGTTGTAACACGAGGACGTTTAGTGATACGCTCATTGCCTAGACTAATTAAGCAAGCCATTAATCCAATTAAATCTGGTCAATAAGTATGTATCCCGATATTCACCAAGGTTGGTTTATTGAATACGAAACTATATATACAACAGGCACATTGATTAGGTGTGCTGTACAGAAGAATACTACAGTTTGCAGACAGCGAAGTTGTAATGACTCAATCATGAGTCATTTGAAGCCTATATTTGCACGCACTCGGCACACACGTGTGCCAAAGTATTGACAGTGTATATATATTTATTTATTTATATATATATATATATATATATATACAAAATACATGTATATAGGCTCAGTCACGTTTTCGTTCTGGGTTTTCGTAGTGTATACTATTCATGTATGTATGTATGCATGTACGTAGGTATGCATACAGAAGCGGCAATCTTGTTTGACAGGTGAAGGACACGTTTGAACTGGGGCAACTTTTATTTTGTTACCACTCTTTCTGTGCACGAAAAATGCGGTAAAAAAGCAAGAGGCAAGCATGCACTGTGCAACGGCATGTAGATATATATTTTATCAAATTGTGTAATTGCATGCAAACTAGAGACTGTGGGTAAACAAGATTAGAGAAAATAATTTGCAATAGTGCGAAACAACAAAATCAGGATGATAATAATAATAAACAAAAAACTCATTAATTTTGGTTAGATTTTGGTGGCAACGTGTTGACGTGTCAGCTGCCTGGTCTCAATGGTCAAGTTTCCACTTGGCAATTATTTAACAAAAATAGCAAACAAAAAGTTTCTTTAAAAATGGGAAGGGCACCTGTACATGTATACTGTATCCCTCTCACTGTTCAAAGCGGAGGGGACTTGTTCCACTCGCCCCCCGAGATAGCCGCCATGTATGGCACACCCTTCTGTGTGCACCACTGATTGCTAGAATCATGAACTGATGGCTAGAATCATGAACTGATGGCTAGAATCATGAACTGATGGCTAGAATCATGAACTAATTGCCAGAATCGAAACTGATTGCTAAAATCATGAAATAATTGCTAGAATTATGAACTGACTGCTAGAACCGAGAACTGATTGCTAGAATCATGAAATAATTGCAGGAATCGAGAACTGATTGATAGAATAGAGAAGTGATGGCTAGAATCATGAATTGATTGCTACGATCATGAACTGATTGCTAAAATCATGAACTGATTGCTAAAATCATGAACTGATTGCTACAATCATGAACTGATTGCTAGAATCATGAACTAATTTCTAGAATCGAGGACTGATTGCTAGAATTGAGAACAGATTGCTAGAATCATGAACTGATTGCTAGAATCATGAACTGGTTGCTAGAATCAAGAACTGATTGCTGCAATCATGAACTGATTGCTGGAATCATGACCTGATTGCTCGAAACATGAAACAAAGCAACCTAGGCTCAAAAATTACATAAAGCTATAGAACACAGAAATCTATTTTCCAAATACCTGTTGATCTTCTATGCTTTTGGCTGTTTTGATTTTGGCTTCATTAATACGTTTGTCTGCTGAAACAAAAACTGTAGCCACTACACTACAGTGAGAAAGACATGAAACAGACAAGTCTTAGTTTGAAAATACCTGTTGATCTTCTGCTTTGTACTTCTGACCTTTTACTTCGTTGTTGACTTCACACTAATTTTGTATGTTTGCTGGATGCTGTCATTGCTAAATTGACACCCAGATATGAAACACGTGAATCTTTTAGATCTAATTACAAAAAGACGATATAAAACTTAATTTCTTAAATACCTGTTTATCTTCCATAGTTGCAAAGTGTCATGATGCGGTTTTGAAGATGCTTTCCTCTCGACGTTGGCTTGTTTGAGATATGACGTATTTTTGCTGAACTTTTTCATTACGTCTATGAAATGAAACAGAGAAATCTAGGCCCATAAATGTCAGAAAGATATAAGGGGCCTAGAACACAGAAATCTAATTTCGAAATACCGGTGTTGAAGTTCTGTACTAGACCATTTCATATTCACTTTGCTTGGAAAGTTGTTGTTTTGATATTGGCTTTCTCTGTGGTCGGCCCCTCCATCTAGAATGGACTCCCATTGGAGATACGCCCGCTGCCTAGGAATACTTCGCTTATAATTTACAAGTTACTGAAGACTTAGTCTGGTTTATACTGCCGTCGTTGAGCTGAGTAGGTAGGCTACCTTGAGGGAGCGCTATTTTAAGTTTTCGAAATGAGTGAATGAATGAAAATTACAATGATAGGATATATGAAACAGAAGAATCAGACTTTGAAAATACCTGCTGACCTTTTTGTTCGGGACCTCTGGACTTTGCTTTCATGATGGCATCTCTGAAGCTGGTAGGCCTAAGTTTAACTGCTTTAAGCCACCTTTAGCTCGTAAAGTGTTACAGAAATTTGAAATAGAAATAAATTTATTTTAAAATATGACCTGGTCTTCTTGATTTCTTTCAAGGTTACTTTGGCAACTGATTTGACGTCATCGCGTGTTTGTTTCTATAGTTGACGTCACGAGTCATTAGCCAATCATGTTACTTGATTTATGTCACGTGCAACATACATCCAATCATGTTCTAGTCTGCTGTCGATATAGCCTACCAGTTGACTGCCGCTCATTCGTATTTCATCCAGTAAGTATGTATGGATATACCAAGAGCTGTGGACGATTGAGCTGATGCACTGATGTACTACCGAGTTCGTTGACTGTATGCCATAGACAACTAATTAGTTGTCGAGGCAGAGGCCACATCCATCTATGGGTCATCCACTAAGGACGTCCGCAACGAGGGGATGGATGGTCAAATAAGGACAAATGTGGATGAGGGGAACGGATTAATCCCCCAATGCGGACGTCAGCACCTAAAATTGATAGGGCCTACTTAAAGCTCTTTTCAGACTGGCAATTGGCAGGCACTTTGTAACGGCATGCATATTATCAGATTGTATAATCACATGCAAACTAATTCAAATCTAAAGTTTACTAATTTTTGCTAGATAGTAACATAGTGCGAAACTACATAAACAGAATAATAATAAACAAAACTCATTAATTTTTTTTAGCAGTTGATGGCAACATGTTGATGTGTCAGCTGCCTGGTCATGGTGATCAAGTTTCCACTTGGCAATTATTTTTACAAAACTAGCAATCAAAAGTTTCTTTAAAATGAGGGGGACAGCTGTATACTGTGCCCACCCCCCCCCCCACTGTTAAAGGTGGATGGGACTTGTTCCACTCGTCCCCGGGATCGCCGCTCTTGTATGTATGCATGTGTGCACATGCATGTACGTATTGTACATCGATATATGTATGTATGTGCATGTATATATGTATGTATGTATGTGTGTATGTTAGTATGTACTGTATGTATGGATGTATGGATGTATGTATGTATGTATGTATGTATGTATGTATGTATGTATGTATGTATGTATGTATGTATGTATGTATGTATGTATGTATGTATGGATGTATGTATGTATGTTAGTATGTATGTATGTATGTATGTATGTATGTATGTATGTATGTAGGCCTATGTATGTATGTATGTATGTATGTATGTATGTATGTATGTATGTAGGCCTATGTATGTATGTATGTATGTATGTATGTATGTATGCATGTATGTATGAACATGTATGCATGAATATGTATGCATGTGTGAGGACATTTAATATAGCGCATTCTAAATAACTGAAAAAGGCGCTGTATAAAATTCGTAAGGTTACAGAACGAGCATATCAAGCATCGTTGGGTAGGCTAAGCAAGAAGCAAGTTGAATTAGTTGAATTAGTGGAGTCTTAGATCAAATTTAGACCTGAATAGGCCCTAACATTTTAAAGACTACCACGACGCTCGCTGGTTCAGATCACTCGACTGGTTACGCTCATGGGCGTCCGGATGGGGGAGGGCTTGCTGGATTTTGCGCATATTTTATTAAACTAAAATCCTTTGATTATTATAATTATTACAACAGTCCCAACACAATTTTCGATGCAAAAGCACTTAATTATTTAGGTATGTCCTTGATCATTATTTATTTTAAAACTTGTCACGGCACGTGTTCTCTGTGTTCATGAATAGCTAACTATTCTATGCAAAAACATCATTTTGACCACCTAAAAAAATTTTCCCTCCCCAAAAAATTCCTGCGGACGCCCATGGTTACGCTCTGGATATAAATCACGCGAGAAGCACCAACAAGGGCGCATTAAGATAACTCGAGCCTATAGGCCCTGTCTGAGTTTCAAAAGACATCTCAAGGAACAAAGAGCCCTGCCGGTCTAAAGGTCGTACATGCCATGGGTTCATGAGAGCTCGACTCACCGGTAGGTATAGACAGTTTCGGTATAAAACGCTGTGTCATAACAAGGTGACTAAAGCGTCGCCTCCTTCTTAATTGAGGCTTGTGTAACCTCCCCAGGATTCCTTCTCAGTTACTTAACATTAGATCTCTTCCGCTTGACCTGGGTCGGGAGCGCCTCTGAAGGGCGCTAGGCCTATGTAAATTCTGTTTAATTGATAGATTGATTGATTGATCGATCGCTCGATCGATTGATTGATTGATTGATCGATTGACACTGGTACCACTCAGAGCGTCTGATTTAAGGCGAGCGATCGATCGCTCTTCTTGGTCGCTCGCCTAGCCAAGGTACCGGCGAGCGATTTACCGCTCGCCTAGCCGAAGGCTTCTCACCGTCGGTGACAGTCGGTCGTCGCTCGCTGAGTTTGAGTTAGACTCCAAGACAATAGACGAACCTGGAG